>CAJUYH010008810.1:0-14807 GCA_910591685.1 Galerucella tenella
TGCCCGTATGAGAGTCTTGAAGTAACATTTAAATAGCCAAGAGCGCTCCGTTATAGGTGAGAGAGCTATGTCGGTTCGAAGATGTACGACTTTATCATAATAAATGTATATGAAGGAGATGAAACTCGAAAGATAGCGTACAGTTTCGATATGTCTGGGGGTCGAGTAGCGGTATATCACGAACAATATGTGATTACGAATAATATATATGCCCTTTTGGATAACCGTAAAATTCATCGGTTTTGAAAAAGAACGACCGTTTAGAAGGAAAAAATGATCATGGAGCCTTGGGTATTATTTAAAATGGTAAAATTACTCGTTTTAAATAAATAGAATTTAAAAGGAGTTTTCATATTCAAAAGGGTGATAAATAGATAGAATTATAGTGTTACAGGGTGATTTATTAAATTTTTAACCACTTAACGTAAATATGGAACGCCACTGGAATCAAACGTCTACCCTTAGGGCGAGCTGTATAAAACACCTAAACTTTGTTTAATGATAACTGATAGACTGATGTAACTGGTTGAATGGAAATAGATCAATCTGTCGCATTCTTAACATCAGTTATCATTTAGCCGAGTTTAGGTGTTTGATGAAACTCGCCCTTAAACTTTTTTGCCTTGTATTTCTTTGTAAATGTTTTTTAGTTTGGAATTTTCAATGTCAATTTCAAAATTTTGAATTATGAAACTGTATTTTCATATGTATCAAAAACAAAGGAGCCTTAAACTCTACCTCCACCTGAGACACCTATTTTTAGCTAAAAAGTACTTAAATGTCAAGCTAATAATATTTCTTTCTTTCTCTTATCCTTATGCCTTCTCAGGCGTCGGTGTGTAGTTCTTCCTGAACCCATGTTTTCCATTATTTTCTGTCCCTGGCTAATGCCTTCATCTCTCCTAATGACTTTCCTTTGTTCTTTCCAATTTCTTCAATCTGGTCTATCCATTTCCTCCTGGGTCTTCCTCTTTCTCTTTTTCTTGATATTCCCATTCCATTACTTTTCTCGCTATTCTATCTTGCTTCATTCTTACTAGGTGGCCAAACCAGTTCAGTTGTTTCTTTTTAATATTTGATATTATTGGGTCTTGATTAGTTATGCTTCTGATTTCTTCGTTCCTTACTTTGTCCCATTTCGTTTTTCCTGCTATTTTCCTTAAATATTTCATTACCATTGCATTTATTTTTGTTTCATGCTTTTTCTGCAGTACCCAGTTCACACTGGCATAAGTTATAGTTGGTACTGTAATTTTGTTGTATATTTCCATCTTTGTATTCATATCAATGTATTTATGGCTTAGTAATGTTCGATTTAAGGAATAATATAATCTAGTTGATTAATTTGCTCTGTTATTAAGTATTGCGTCTATTTCTTCATCTTCTGTTAAAATACTTTCTAAGGTAGTTATAGGTTGTTACTCTTTCTAATGTTTTGTGATTACATTTCAATTCCTCGTAATTATTCCCGTTTTCCATTTACTATCATTACTTTTGTTTTCTCTGTATTTATTGTCATTTTCATCTTTTTTATTTCTTTTGTTAGTAAGTTAATTAGTTTTTGCATTTTATTTCTCGATTTTGATATGAGTACGATATCGTCTACGTATAGTAGGTTAGTTAGTCTGACCGGTACCATGTTCCTGTACCTACCCTATTATCGTGTCCAGATTTCCTCCTTGTCTTTTTATTTTAATTATAATGAAATTTTATTTATAATGAAAATTCTACATTAAATCTTTCAGTAGTATGCCGATCATAGTGTTAAGAATTTTTAACAGTTGGATCTCATTATGTGAGAAATTCAAATAAAATAAAAAAAAGGTTAATCATGGCTAAGTTTTTTATAATTGGTAATAAATTTTGATAAATAAGATGGCGACTCTCTGTTTTCTACGAACAGTAACCGCATTTCAATAAATCTAAAGATCTAAAAATCCCGCGACGGCCGGATTGCATCCCGCTAAGAGCAGGTAGAATTTTTACCATCCGAGTTGCATCCCACGACCATCCGAATTGCATCCCATTAACCAATTTTATTTTAGCAGCAAAACTAATGTATGTTCTGATAATAACCAACAGCGTTGTCACGTTTACTTAATACTAAATAATACTTAATCAATTGTAACATTCAAAATGTTTATTGACACATTAACAAATGTTTACTTAATACTAAATACTAATGGGGTATTAAGTAGAGATTAAGTTTGATGGTTGCATTTAAAAAGGGCTGACGCTTATACTTTACCAGTAGTTCAAAATTCTGATTCGTTTCGCAAAGATCGTAGTAACATTTTGTAGTTATATATTGTGTGATTTTGGTGAAAATATGGAGATCAATACGGTTTTAAGTGAAAAGGGTAAAGTTTTAATTGTTATTCAGGGGTATACATTCTGTTTTCAAAAAATGTTAGGTAAAGATACGGTGAAGAGGTGGCAATGTACAAAACGAAATTGTAAAGCTTTTCTTAAAACAAATTGTGTAAGTGATGAATTAATTGAATCGGTGTTAAATCACAACCACGAGAAAGTGCCAGCGGAAATTTTAAACAGACAAAACATTAGTAACTCTGTTAAATGTGCTGCTGTAAGTGACATGTGTGAAAAGCCAATGAAATTAATTCGGAATGAAATAAAAAATAGGGAGATAGATACTATAACAACTAAGGATGTAGAACGAATTCGTAAAAACATTCATAGTGCAAGATCGTCAAATGGTTTAATACAGGTTCCAAAAAGCGTAACAGAATTTCACAATTCAATTGAAGTAGTCCCCATCGTGACCAATAAAAATGAAAATTTCTTGTTCAGAAACGATAAAGAAAATAACATCATTCTATTTTCTTGTCAAACCAACCTTAATTTATTGTCTTCTTCTTCAGATCTTTACGTGGATGGTACGTTTCAGTATTGTCCAAAATATTTTCTACAATTGTTTACCATTCATGCTTTAAAAGATAATACCTATATTCCCCTAGTTTTCTGTTTACTTCCTAACAAACTCTCTTTCACATATTCTCTTGTTTTTCAATACTTAAAAGAAGAGTGCTTAAATCTAAATATTCCTTTAGCCCCTAAAACCATAACCGCAGATTTTGAAATTGCAATTCATAAAGCAATTTCAGAAACTTTTCCTTTGGCATCTATCCGTGGCTGTAAATTTCATTTGGGACAATCCTGGTATAGAAAAATTCAAGCGGTTGGCTTATCAGTTCCGTATCAAAATAAGTCAGGCCAATATGACGAAATTTCGAAGTACTTGACATACATCTTTGGTTTCTTTTCTTGACCCTAAAGATGTTGGAGAAGTTTACGCTTTTGACTTGGCTGCAATCCAGCCGGAAAATGACAAACTAAGTGAATTTTGCGACTATCTTGTCGAAAATTATATAGAAGACAACGCGACATTTCCGCCACATATTTGGGCTGAACATTCAGAAACTCTTCAACGAACAACAAATGCTTGTGAATCTTTTCACTCCAGGTATAATAAATCCTTTTACTGTGCTCATCCAAACATAAATGTATTTTTAGATGTACTTTTGCAGTTTCAGATCGACACATACATAAAAATTAATAGTGTACACCTTATACCAAAAGTTCACACCAATGTATTAAAAAAACGAGATTTTATTAAAATGAAAATTAAAGAGCTAGAAGAAAATATAATTACAAAGTTTGAGTTTGTTAAAACAGTTTCGTATAGGTGTAAACCTAAGGTTTAGGGTATTTTTAGTTATTATTGTACCTTTATGTATGTTATGAAAGATTGAACCTCTTAACCTATAATCTACATAAAAAAATGTTAAGTGCAAAAGTTTATTTTATTTATGTTAACTAGATATTTTACGTTTAATACATTTTTATCCTTTTTATGTGTATCTTTTTATTTAAATTGATTTATTTCCAAATATATAAAATACAAATAATTACCTAAACTTTTAATCGGTACATTGATTTTTAAACTATATTTCAAGAATTTTAGCACAAATTGGCAACGTTGCGGCGCAGTTTACCTGAAATGGTGTTATTAATTAGTAAATACCTTTTTTCGAGGTGGGATGCAATTCGGATGTGACCTTTTCTTGGCCAGGTAAAAGTTGAATTTTTGGGATGCAATTCGGATCTCGCCAAAAATCCCACGTGTCTCATATTGCAAGGTTGCATGTGAGAAATGTTAACAGCAGGTGTAACCGCAATATACAAAATATATAATGACAAGTACAGAAGTTCCAGTAATGTTATTTGTGTAATTGTAGGTAATTCGAAATTTTCCATTAATTTATTGTACAATTTATTATAAAAAATTAGTAGAAATTTAAACAAGAGACATGTGAAATCTAAAACATTTTTTCTTTGCAATAAAACACTAATTTTAACTTAATGATAATAATAATAATATATTTGCAAAATATATAAGTAATTACAAAAAGTGGTTAATGGTTGGTGAATAAACAACTCGAAGGTCTCATATAGGTGTAAATACACATGTTTCGGCAAAATACATATAAGTAAAAGTACTCAATTTAGCAGTGTTAGACATGTTATTACAGCCCTGAATTGTTTGAAAATATCCAATTTTAAAACTTTCCAAGTAGGTAGGTACCAGTTGAAAAAATATAAGAACTTTCTTGAAACCATTTTGGGCACTTAGCAATTCCTGATGGATGTTATAGTGAGAGGTATGAAATGTCGTGCCAAGGAGATAATTGATTTGATGTTCAAGAACTGATTATTATCATTGATTAAAAAATAGCGTTTTAATCAATGTTATTATCTTGCTTTATTTATATATTGATAGATACAAATACGAAAAACAATAACAAAACCTAAATAATCAGCAACAACGAAAAACTAATATAAATTAGTCGACTCGAGAACAAATGTGAATAACGAAGAACTAGCAACATGGAAAACACGGCGAGCAACAAACAACGAAAACAACATAATTTATCAATCCAGTTTAAATCAAAATCAAAGTAACTGTTAAATTATGGATACCGAAATACTTTTAAAACACACAAAATAACGTGAGCAGTGAAATTGAGCAGGGCCGTAATTTAAGCTGGATTTATAAACTCTGTTGTTCCTGTTGTTCGTTGCTCGCACAAAGAGGAACAACGAACAACAGAGTTTCCAAATCCAGCTTTATGCTTTATTAAAATTTTTATGTTTTTTTAGGTCCACCAACAATTAAGCCGTCAGTAAATTGTACCAGTCGATGATATCACGAAAAGAGATTTCTTATGTAAAGTTGAGAGAGTCCACCTACTACCTATAATGCAACAACTATGTTCCTATTTTTTTTATTGATATTGAATTGAAATAGATAATAAGAAATATTGTATTTACTAACAAAATATGGAAAACAGATACCTAGGTACTGATTGTATGTATAATAAAAGCAGTAATAGTTTTGTGTTTTATTTTTATATCGATATATTCCTTATCTTATGTATTTATAGTCAATCTGAGAAATGTTCCATTTTCCATTTCATCCTTCCAAACAGAAAATAATAATAATAATTAGATCAATCACTTTTTAATTAAAATCAAGCAAAAGGGTCAATAACCACAAATTGTTATTTAATGATGACATTTGACAGGTACATACACGGACCATTTGGAATATGAAGCTAAAATGATAAAAAATTGACTTTAAAAACAGTATTCATAACACTTGCAGAGTCGAAGGTTACGTAATTTACCGATAGAACTGCATAAGAATGATTAATGTAAAGAACATTTCACAATATTTCGATGACTCGGAGAAATACAAAAAATAAAAAAATTCAATTTATTTTGTAAAAAAAATCACCAAATTTTTAAAAAACAAATTCAACTTTGATTCATTAATTGAAATTAAACAAATTGAACTGTTGAAACTTACAGGGTGGCCCATCGGTTAAGCTTTGATATAATCCGTCTATAATTGTCAGATGTTATCAAAAAATATTTCAAGTAAAAAATAATGTAGTTTAATAATAGAGAGTTATTGGAAACACGAATTTACTGCCATGCATTAATTGTGATGACCTTAAATAAATAGTGCTCGACCTTAAATAAATAGTGCTCGACCTTGAAACAGACTTAAAATTTGGAGTTATTGAAACATGAAACTCTATAATGACATTATATTAAGGTAGGTGTCACAGATGACACAGATCACTTACAAATTGTGACATATAAATATGAAACATGAAATAAAGTCGGGATAGTGCACTGCAGTAGTCGCGCACAAATAAGGACAAGCACTAACCTTAATATTGTTTCCCTTATTCAAAACATCAAATGCCCATGCGTGTATGTCACTATATGGACAGCACTATTACTGCTTGACCTTGTAAAAGTTCCAATAACTCTCTAATGTCTGTATTTTGAAAACATTTGGTGGGTATATGCAAAACAGTGGAACTATCAAAGATATATTTTTTAAATAGGTAATAATTACTGATATAAAATTGGAACAGAATCGAATGGAACAAATTACATGAACCCTGACTGTAGTGTAGGTAATTTATACCAAAATCTGGCAGTAAATAGAAAAAAATTTACTGATTCTTTTATAATTAACCGTTTTATATACAAACTATGGTAAGTATCTATGTAGGTATTCCAGATAAACGTTTTCTCCATTTGTATAAAAAGGCACACTCTACTCACACTCATTAAAATGAGAAAAAATTAAATACAGGTAACTAAAGATCACACAAAACCAACTGCCTTTAACAAGAAACTACTTCCTATGAACTTTAAAACCTGTGAAGATAATCTAATCTAATCTAATCTAATGTTTCAATTATTCAAGTGATATAAAAATAAAGTGCTGCAAAACATCTTGCTTGATATACCTATCGGTTACAATGACCTTCATTCACTCCCACCTAAACGCCCCCTCTAATCGACAAATTACAATTAGAACTTTATTAGGCAAGGCGCACATTGAGACACATACGATAATCGTAGGACAGCAAAGACCACGTTTTCGTAAGCAAAAGAGTAGGACACAAATGTGTCCAAGACATGTATCGCGCAGTCTTCGAAACACATATTTCGTGTTTTTGCGTGCTTTGCAATGTGCGCTTTGCCTTATTGTGTTATGTGAACAAGCAAAACGGCTCATAGAGACTCAGTAGATAACAGTTAAGGATTTCGATATCTCTATTGTGAAAATAAAATGAGCCTATAAAATTTAGAACAATATAAAATGTTATTATTTGATCTCGCTTATAATCCCCAGTCATTCATACAATAAGCTATCCAACACTAATGAAGCGAACACATTAAAGTTTTTTAAAAATACCTACATAGAACGTTTCAATTTTATCATTATCCGGTGAACTGGTTTTCAAGAGTCACCTTCTCTCCGACGGTCCTAAATTGCCCGATGGCGCTGCTTTCGATAATCGTGAAACGGCAAAGGCCTGAACTAACGAATAATTGGAAGGGTAGCCCCAGACACAGAACACACATTTAATAATATCTATAATCACTGGACGAATGCCAATTTGGCAAATTCAAAATTGGGTAGGTACCTATACTGGAATCATATTTCATATTAACATTTATTTTAATTTGAAGTCATTAGGTACATAATTAGTATTAGACGAAGATTAATATGAGGGTGAAGGAGGGTTCTAGATTTTTCACCTGCTACCTACTCTTTATTAATATTAAATAGGTATTACGATTTGTAGTAGATAGAGCTTGTTCAATTATCAATTTATTCTCCCAGCTGAATTTTCATACTGCCTTCCTCAAAGCTACACATATCTTTTTCTTAACGTAAGTAAAAACAATAATAAAAATGCTGAAAAACAAACGATATGTTCTGCACCGATTAACCCATATTCACTACAGACAACTAAATCGATACAAAAAAACATTTCCCCCGCTCACGATACGTCAACTCATGTTTTCATGTGTTCTAGCATAATATCAAAAGCAGTCAACCAACCTATACTACTGTTACTTCATCCACAACCTTGTTGAATAATCCTCTGAGCTACCTTTTAGAACGGTTAAGAACTGTGCATTTCACCGTAGAAGGAGACGGATAGATTCGAGTAATATCGTTGCTAAATCATATGACGATACCGAGTGCACCAGTCATTCAGCCATAATGGTAAAATTGTCACGTGGAGATATTATGACTCCAGCGCCAATAAGCTATGTTACGTCGATCGATGTTGTCATGGCAACAGCCGATGCTCCGCCTTGAAAAGAGAGAGGGAGTGAGTGGTTCGGTTGTAGTGAAAGGGAGATGGTCGAATGTCGTAAAGTGTCTCATTGGACAATAAATAGTAAAAATTTTACGATTTTTGAAGTCAAGTTGTTTGCCAGTTTTGCTACTAGATGTAGGTAACGTCTCTGTTTTGAAGAATTGTTGGTTTTCATCCCGCCAGATTTTATCCAGTTTAAAACTGAGGAGAAATATATTTTTTAAACGGTCCTTTTTCGTTCGAAAAAATGTTGCACTCTAGTTACAAAGAAGGGCTAAGATTAGGAGCACGGACCGAACCGTTATTAACCGAAAACCGGACCGGGACCGGAACCGAAATATTTCAGATGGACCGGACCGTACCGAACCGAAATAAAAATGTTTTTTTTTGTTTTTTTTTCGGTTCTTGTGCCTTTTTCATATGATTGAACAGTAAGACTCACTGAACCCCATGATTTTTATGACTGAAAGTAGATGAATAATAAAACCACAAAGCTGAAAAAATATGAATAATGTGAAGGTAGAGGCTATCTTTTGAAAAAAACGCACACAGGCTGGAATACAATGGAAAAGGACTCAAAGAAACCAACACCCACAGTCATTGTAGAATCACATATGTTATCACAAACTCCCTAAAATGCATGCAGTCATGAAGGAACATAGACGGATCTAAAACTGATATGGGTACAGGAGCTGGTGCTAGACTAGGTATACAATGTCCAAGCAAGAGATCCTTACACTCTCAGATAGTCAAGCAGCTCCCAGACTATAAGAGTCTTGGTCTTGCTTTGCTCATCACTAATAAAAAGTAATCAGTCTAGCGCAGTTAGTTTGTAGGCATCATAATTGTTTTTAACTTGTTGAAAGAGTTAACAAAATTTGATGGGAGAGTGTAAAACACTCGATTGAATATAATAATTATCGTACTTATTTTAAGTATAAGAATTATTCTTATACTTAAAATAAGTACGATCTAACAATAACCCTGATTGATCAACAAAAACCTTCCATACCATTCTACTTACCATTTTCGTTATTAACAATATCTATGTTTTATTTTTATATTTTGCTATAGTGAAAGACTTGCTTGTTGTTTAAAAAATCTATCTCTTATTCATCGGCTATATGTTTATTGACTGTTGAATATAATTAAAATTGCTTATCTTTTACCATCGTAGAAATAAAAAATGAAACTAATGTAAAAGAAATTAAAACTATAGTTAATTTCTAGTGCACCATAATCGCAGCTTTTCTTGTAATTAAAATTTCTGCTGTTTACTGAAATTAAATTTGAACCGGAATTTGAGGAAATTAAAGCAGTAGAAAGATCTATCAATACCTAATACTTTAATGTAGAAGGAGAGAGAGCTATTAATAAGAAAATGTTTTGACAGTTCCAAGAACCAATCAAATTTCCTCATTTTGTATCATATGAACAATTTCAATCATGTCAACATTACACTGATTATTTTTTTCACTTGTCAACATCTAACATTTTGGTGGTTTTAACCAATAGCAATACATTATTCTAGCCAATCATTCCGTATTATACGGATAATTCATTTACATTGAAACGTCAAAATTTTAGTTTGAATTTGTCATTATTGACAAATAAAAGTGTTTCGAAGTATACTTATTGAAAAATGACAAAAACCGATTCAGTGCCATCACCCAAGAGAATATTGAACATTTAATACAAAATTCCACTCCACAATTGATGAAAAAAATAATCTTCCCAAATACCTCTCGTTCTCAAAATTTTATCACATAATTTTTTATTTTCATCACCCAAACTTGTTTATTTGAGGCAAAAACATTCAAACAAACCGAATTTAGATAAAATCCCTCGTCCTGACGGACTCGTGATTTTATCAATCGTCTTATTTTCATATTTTTGCCAAATAAACAAGTTTTCGTGGAAAAGAAAAAATTATCAAAGGTAATACCACGAGTGCTTCAAATTTTATCGATAATTTTTTCTTTTTCACGAAAACTTGTTTATTTGGCAAGAATATGAAAACAAACCGATTGATAAAATCACGAGTCCGTTAGGACGAGGGATTTTATCTAAATTCGGTTTGTTTGAATGTTTTTGCCTCAAATAAACAAGTTTGAGTGATGAAAATAAAAAATTATGTGATAAAATTTGAAGAGCGAGTTGTATTTGGGAAGATTATTTTTTTCATAAATTTAAAAGTTTGTATTACCTGAATGTTTAATATTCTCTTGGGTGATGGCACTCAATCGGTTTGTGTTCATTTTTCAATAAACTTCGAAGCACTTTTAGTTGTCAATAATGACAAATTCAAAGTAAAATTTTGACGTTTCGATGTAAACAAGGTTTTATCGATGAGGAAGCAGAATTATCAGTATAATACCGAATGATTGGCTAGAATAATGTACTGCTATTGGTTAAAACCACCAAAATGTCAGATTTTGACAAGTGAAAAAAATTATCGATAAAATTTGAAGCACTCGTGGTATTACCTTTGAAAAAGTTTTGACAGTTCCAAGCACCAATCAAATTTCCTCATTTTTGATTATATGAACAATTTCACCCAATCATGTCAACATTACACTTATTATTTTTTTCACTTGTCAAAACCTGACATTTTGGTGGTTTTAACCAATAACAATACATTATTCTAGCCAATCATTCGGTATTATACTGATAATTCTATTTCCTCATCGATAATACCTTGTTTACATTGAAACATCAAAATTTTACCTTGAATTTGTCATTATTGACAACTAAAAGTGCTTCGAAGTATATTGAAAAATGAACACAAACCGATTCAGTTCCACCACCCAAGGGAATATTGAGCATTTAATACATTTTAAATTGTTGAAAAAAATAATCTTCCCAAATACAACTCGCTCTTCAAATTTTATCACATAATTTTTTATTTTCATCACTCAAATTGTTTATTTGAGGCAAAAACATTCAAACAAACCGAATTTAGATAAAATCCCTCGTCCTGACGGACTCGTATTTTATCAGTCGGTTTTTTTTCATATTTTTGCCAAATAAACAAGTTTTTCGTGGAAAAGAAAAAATTATCGATAAAATTTGAAGCACTCGTGGTATTACCTTTGATATCAGACCATGGGCTATTTTCACGTTGCTATGAACAATTATCAATGTCCTTGGGTTATTACTACTGAAAATTTTTTGACAATTCCAAAAACCAATCAAATTTCCTCATTTTATATCATATGAACAATCTCAGCCAATCACGTCAACATTACACTGATAACAGACCATGCGCAATTCTCACGTTGCTATGGACACATATTAATTTATTTCGATTTTGAAGTTTCAAATATTTAATATTTTTAAATGTCACGATTTGGTGTTTAAGCTCTGTATTTTTTTATGATTAGCAAAAAATTTTCTATCCGAATAACCCTCAACAAAAAATGTATGACAACTTTCTCAAGCTTATTGCTTGTAGGCAACAAGCTTTCGAAATCTGTCATAAGATTTTTTTGAACAATTATCAATGTCCTTGGGCTATTACTACTGACCACAAAAACTAGCCAACGTTTTTGATTTTTAATACGATTTGCTTTTTTGGACTAGATTTTGATCCACTTTAAACGAACAGATTCAGTTCAAGCTTTGTACACCATTCAAGGACCGATGACCAGTGAAATATAGGGTGTTTCATTTATAATGCAGCCTTTACACTCGATTTTTACCTAATTTAAACGATCAGATTAATACGAAATTTTACACACTCGTGTACAATTTAAAAAAAAAAACATAACTTTGATCTGGCATCGAGTTTGAAAAGAACTAACGCTTTGTAGGTACCTAATGGAACCAAAAAGTGGGGTACTTTGTACTATATTTATACAACATTTCGGAATAGAACTAGTAAGAAATTATAAGATAACGATAATCTCTTTCACCATAATGACATATCAATGAAGATTTATTTCTCACTTCTCATTTCGATTACGGTATTTTAATTTATTGTAAATTATTATTTATTTTTTCTTGTAATCAATAAATATTATTATTACTATTAAACTGGCGAAGGTATTCCTTATTAGCTTAGAAACCGAGTTGTAAAATCAATAAAATTTCAATGCAACTTTATATACCTGTCTTGCAATAATAATATGGAAAGATGGAGGCTGTTAACCATCTCGAACTCGTTTCTCCATATAAATAAACTTTATGCTTTTGCACTAAACTTTGTTAAGTCACAAACACAACTGATTTGTAAAATATCCCAGAGAAAGAAACTATAAAACGTTAAATCCCTCCTATATTTTTAATTGTCCCTCCACCATGATGGCGCGTCAAAGTCAAATAGCCCTTGAAGCATAGCTGTAAGGGTCGTTTATACTTAAAATAGACCTGTCGAAAAGGGATTTATATTTTATATTTATTCCTGACAGGTGGATTCGAAATACTTCTACCTATATTGAATTGCAAAAATGTTTTAATTGAATTTAATTAGTTTATTAAATAATGTGGTCCGCTGTCTCATCTGCAATCGAAGGTGTTCTTCTGTCCACTAAGCAGTACCTACCCAATGAGATTACTCTATCCCCAAGAGCATTATAGCGTGGTGTATTAACCTTTTTGCCTGTCTTTGGCCTGAAGTATTTCTTTAGTAGTCATCATTTAGATCCTTTTCCCATTCTCGGAGTTCATTCTCACAAATCCATGATGCAGCTTCTCAAGATACCATAAAATGATCAGTTCCCGATCATCAGCAACCTTAATTTCAACAATTATGCCGTGGCACTCCTACTAAAGTTAGTTTGTTTTGTCTCCAAGCTGCTAAAGAGGTTATGTGTAGTTACATTCTGAGCAGAAAATGTCTGGATATTCCATTTAATTATTCTTATCATTATCATTAAGACATTGTTCCATATTTCACAACATTTTAGAACCATCAAGTGCCTAGCGCTCTTATAAATAAGCTGACTAAATATTATGAAGGGTGAAAAGAATGGTTGAGATATGAATATTGCTCTTGGAGGTGAGTTCTTAAATTTTAAATGAACGTACTTTTTTAATGAGATTTTCATGTTTTAGGATACGATTTTCGAGTTTTCTTTCATATAAACCCAAAATAAAGCAAGTTTCCATACTCTAGATTCATGTAATAAAAAGAAATTTATTCATTTTCTGTTGAAATAAAGTGAATTTAAAGTGAAATTAGTGGTATGATTACGAATTAGGTATCTACCATACTTCTGGAGATCATTCATTTTAGCCGTAGATAAAATATCATATTTGAAGTTTATAGCATTCGTTGCTTAATAAAAAAATAAATATACGGGTTTCAATTCAACTTTCGGAAAATCTTAAGAATTTAAATCAGTTGACACAATTTCTATTCTCCAAATTTCGTTCAACATGGAGTCTATAAATAATGACGGAGTTTTCAAAGTAGGCAAAAAGGATATGCAGCCATTTTAAAATATTTTTATGTATTATGTTTGACATTTTATTGGTTTCTTATTAATAGCATGAAACCCTGTTATTTTTCAAGTGGGAATGAATTTCACAGTTTGCTAAGAGCACTTGGTAATAATTATTAGTATGAGATTTACCAAACTTAGCTTTGACCAAGTATTAATCAGGGTTGGGCTGATTAAAATCATGATTTAAATCGCTTGGTTTTTGAAATGAAAATCATGATTTAAATCAATTTTTTTCCTTTTATTCAAAACCAGATAACAACATAATATGAAAGTTTTCTCAAAAATCAAAAGAAGTATCTGCTTTTAGCAAAAACAGCAAAAAAGAAGTACATATAATTCCAAATTCTTAAGCTAAACGTAACACCTAAATTTTATTAGATACTGTATATTTTCAGTCTATTCATTTTATTTATACAATTTAAACAAAAACACGAGTTTTCCCCGCAAATAATTAAACGCATTAAAATAATTTACAATAATTTCAAAGAATCAAAATGTTCAAATTTTATATTCAAATTTAAAAATAAAAAAAGTCAAATGTATCGTGATTTGGAAAAAAAATATCAATGTTTTTTTATTTTTTTAATAAAAATCAGATTTTTCCCCACCCTGGTATAAATTTTTGGAGAAATTGAGGATAAAATGAAAATTAAAAACGATAGAGATGGAATATAGTATATGAACAGGATATGTAGCTCACATTACTAAGTATGTGATAATAAGGAAGATCTACATTATTTGCAAGCAATGGTCAGGTATTATATATAGCCAAAGATTACAGAATAAAAATATAAGATGTTTCACTCCAGGGCGGTTTGATTCAAGTTGCTGTCTCAAACGGGCGCCGCTCTCATAAATTATGTTTACGACTCGCTTTTGTTGTCAATAACGAGACGGGTAGATACCAGATAAGTTCGAAAAGCTTATTTTATTTTAAGCTATACAGGGGTAATTAGAGAAATATATATTGAAATTAATAGGATTCTTTATCACAAAGGTTTATTTTTAAATGTTAATTATTTCGAAAAATATTCGGGATATGAATTTGAGAAGGTAAGTAAAAAATAAACTTGAATTTTTAAAATGAATTAATTCACAGTTTTTATCCAGCATCTTAGTAATTTTGTGAATACTTATT
>CAJUYH010008811.1:0-14807 GCA_910591685.1 Galerucella tenella
TTATTTTATTAAATAATTTTGAACATTAATAACACCACAAGCTATAAGAACAATATCTTCTTCGTATTTAAGAAAATTTAGATTAATACAAGCGTGTGGTTTTCAATAACCCTCTCAATATGGATTCACAACGTATTTTATAAGGTAATTTATAACGATTCTTACTGAAGAAAAATAAAATCCTAAAAATACACAAAGTATGTTGACTTATCAGTGATTGCTTTGAGTCTTTTCATGCTTTTCTGCCATTGCTTCCGTTTTTTTTGCATCCTCATTAATAGAAATAAATGTTTTGTTAGATGTTTTAATCGTAGTACTTTTACATTCTGGAACCGCACAATATTTATAGCTTTTTTTACTCTGGTTCTGGTCCATTGTGTCGAATAGTTTAAATTATTTCTAAAAGTTCTCATTTCACAAACATAACACTGTTTAGAGTTTGCTAAAACGTATAATAAATAATAAGCATATATAAGCTAGCAAAATACTGTTACAAGCTGAGTACCGAGAACCGATCGGAGCGGTATCCGCTCTCTCAACGAGAGATTTCATATGGGATGACGTCACGCCTGAAATTCGGAGAGGAGCGCTGTTTAATGTTTATAATTTTTTAAGGCGACTTGGGAGTCTCGCTGACGTCTAATTTTTTGCACAGAGCCTGAAAATGATGTGCTCTTCCCAATAATAAAATTTAAAAAAATATGTAAATGAGCCCATTTCCCAGTAACATTAACAACCTGTACCATTGTATAGACTTGATATCAAGAAATCTTTTTACGATGTAGTTTGCTATTGTCCAAAATTATTAGCATAGCGCGTAATTACTTCAAAAATCACGATTTTAGTTCAAAAAATGGTACTTCTTCAACACTAATTAATGCTATTTCACTCACTAAATGTGAGTATGTTTCACAAAAAAAAGGAAGAAAATACTTAAATTTTGCCAATTGTTAGAAACATTCGTTATCATACATATTTTCGTTATACACTTGAGCTTAAAATTACACACTAAAATCTTATGTGTAGATATCCTAGTTTCACAAATTAAGATCAGGTGACACTTCCTAACGGCGTTGTCAAATAGTATTTATTTTCTTCCAGCTGAATTACCTAATGATGCATTATAATAGATTACATGAATATTATAACAATAATATGAAATCATTTGCATTTATAGTCATGAAAATTTAAATAACAGTTAGGTTAACAACTTTTTTCTTATTCTCTTGCTTCGTATTTAATGATATTCTAGTTACTTACACTTTGATCTGTCAGTTTGTCGGGAAGCGGTATGTGTTGAATTATCATGAAAATTCCACACATGTAATTTTTAACCAATCAGAACGTGTTTTTCTGACAGATCACCATCGCAACGGATGAATTTTAGTGTACATTTTTTCCTCGTGGGTACCCAACAGCGAATTATACTGGAAATTTTTTTGACGTTTATAATGACAGAATATTTTTTTTTGACAATCTAATTTTTATTTGTTGACATGATAATTTTGATTCATTTCAACTACAAGCTAAGATGTTTCTATATTCTTTGGACCATTATGATTAATGTTTATATTAAAAACGCAATTATTATATATCAGGTTGATGAAGACGATGTTGTTGGAAATTAACACATTTGGAGTGGACTTTTCTTACCGAATACCACTCGAGGTCAAATTAAATCCGGAAATCTTTTCTCGCTCATGAATTCTCATGAGCTTCATGGTATTACTATAGTGAAAATTGTTTGCTCTAGTAGAAATCCCTTTGAAGTCAGTCAATTTGAGGTGGAGAGATGAAGAAAGGGGATGGGACATACATATGTATTCCCTTCCCCTTCTCGAAAAAGTGTCTAATAATTTGTATTCCACATGAATGCGCGCCGGGTCGACGTTTCGCAATTCGCGCGCGCGAATTTGAAAATTTAAAAAGTTGAATTACGTGTTATGTTGATTCGCTTCATAGGTTAACATCTTTGTTGTTTTTATATTCAAAGGTTAACATGAATAAATCGCTTCTTTTTTCGCCTGGTCCATCGACCAAGTTAGCTAAATAGGTTTTTCGACCCTTCTATGAAAACTATATTCTCCCATTTATTCAAGTAAACATTTCTCGAATGTGGAATAATAGCAATATAAATATAAAATATAGCTAAACTTGAATGAAACAATCCACTGGAACTGTGTTCTCGCGATTATTTCAAAAACCCTTCTTTTTTATTATCAGCAATATGTTCGTGATAGGACGAATATTTATACAGTGTGGAAACCACTTATGGAATAAAATTCTTTATGTCATTATTTTAGAAAATTATAAAAAATGCCGAGACACGTCAACTTTTCAATTGAGTTGTGCGTTATGTAAATATAAATTTAAATGTACAGGGTGATTCACGCAAGTATGCCATAATCGGTGTTGTTTTTTTTAATGAAACACCCTGTATATTTGCACATTTTTGAAATCCTTTTAATGAACCGATTCCAACAAACTAAATAATGTATGGTCAATTATGAATTATACAGGGTGAAATTTTTATTTTTACAGTTATTAAACACATACATAAAATATCTGATGTATTTGATTTTAATACATTAAAATAAATGCTCAAAATGTTCTCCACCTAGTTGTTGGCAATAGCACAGTCTCCTATAGAACTCCTCCTTAACTTTGTTTAAAGTTTGAGGTGAAATCTCGGGTGAAATATACCGTATTTCTGTAGTTATCCGGTCTTTGAGGTCTACAATGCTAGTTGGTTGTGTTGCATATACTTTGTTCTTGAGATAACCCCGCAGAAAAAAATCTAACGGCGTAAGGTCTGGCGATCCAGCTGGTCACTCAATAGTACCTCTTCGTCCAATCCATTGATTGGGGAAGATTTCGTCCAAATAAGTTCTTACCATTAAAGCATAATGGGGTGTTGCCTCGTCTTGCTGGAACCAAACATTTTCATTCGGTAAGCTAGGATCTATTGCGTTGGGATATAGGTAAGTTTGCCAACGCAGGAATAACTTAATTTCTAAGCATTTTTAAATATTTGTCAGTTGTCAAATTTCCATCTATAAATATAGGACCAATAATATGGTCGCCTATGATACCGGCCAAAACGTTCACCTTTTGAGGGTACTGAGTATGTGTCTCACGCATCCAATTGGGATTCTCTGCTTACCAATATCCACAGTTCTGTCGGTTTACCTCTCCATTCAATGTGAATGTTGATTCACACAAAAGTTAATTTATAGGGATGAAGTTTTTCTTTATGAAGACATCTTAGAACAGCTGTATGACTAACATTATTTCCACGGGCAATTTGACGTGTACTTGAAGTTGGATTCTCTTCGACACTTAACAAAATATCCACTTTCACATCATCTTCAACGAAGTGTGGATTTCTTCTCAATGGTTTGACATGTCCAAGTTCTCTGAAATGTGCATGAATTTTAGACACAGTACTTTGTGAAATATTAGGCAATTCGGGATACCTGTGATTAAATAAGTTTGCCACTTCAACTTGACTTCTGCAGTTATCCCCGTACCCGATCATCATTAAAATCTCAATTCGGTGAGTCTCAGTTAAATATTTCATTGTTATGTCGACAAGGAAAGAGTGTTTAACAAAAATTTTACGTTTTCAGTATAAACTGTCAACACATCAACAACTGACAGAATAGAAAACAATCCACATTATTTACCGATTTTGTCTAATTATTGGCGTTTTTAGGCAATTTTTAGGTATTTATGATAAAATTCATGGGCGTAGCAGGTTTTGTTTAATATACAAATACGTCTAATAATTAGTTAGTTTAGATTTTTGATAAATCCATATTTAGCTAATTTAAAAAAGTACCAATATTTCAAGTGTAATAAATTATTAATTTTAAAGTTTCACCCTGTATAATTCATAATTGACCATACATTATTTAGTTCGTTGGAATCGGTTCATTAAGAGGATTTCAAAAATATGCAAATATACAGGGTGTTTCATCAAAAAAAACAACACCAACTATGGCATACTTGCGTGAATCACCATGTACATTTAAATTTATGTTTACATAACGCACAACTCAATTTAAAAGTTGACGTGTCTCGGCATTTTTTATAATTTTCTAAAATAATGACACAAAGAATTTTATTCCATAAGTGGTTTCCACACTGTATATATATACCTACTTATCGGGACATTTAACGTTAATTTTCAACTAAAAATCACAAAAATGTACAAAATTTTCTATTTTTACTCTAACTCCATAGAATATACGTACCAAGTTAGTACCTGTGGAACATACAATATTACGTTCAAAATAGTTATTTTCCTAACAAGTGCGGAAAGTGATACTTTCCCGCACGCACTGCATTATTTTTTCTACGACCGTGTATACAAAAAAGTACCAGCCCATTTTTCACAAATTATTTTATTTCAATATATACACATAGGTACAAAACTTTAACTGTGTTAACTGGCAAGTAGATGAAGTCGATGTAATAGCATGGTCATAGCAATTGATATCAAACCCGGGTGGTTTGATAATTATTTTGTGATACTACTTTAAAGAATGTACAGGGTTATATAAAAATATCTTTATTATTTTATATTTTCAAAAAATTAAAAATGCAATAAAAAGCTAGAAAATAAGTAGATTTTATTTGATGGAATATTTCGTAAATTTTTAAGTATTTACCTATTGTAACAATCGTTACAGCTTTTGAAGTAAAAAACTATCTAATAAGATCAAAATTTGCATAATTTTACTTTCCCGCACTAGTGTGGGAAATTGACACTTTCAAAACTAAAATGCGTGCATGCGTGCGTGCGTGAACGATTTTTTGCAAGCAAGCCTATATATAATCGGTATTGTTATTAAAATACTTTACCTATAATATCGATTTCGATTGGTTAATAGATCGGTGTAATTATCGATATTGATTCACCTCTTCACATTTACTTTCCAGGTAGCCATGCACAGAAATAAGTAAAATGAATTTTTTGATTGGTCTTTTCATATAAATAGTGTGAAAAAAAACTCAATACAATTTGTTATGGAATTCGGGTCCTTGGCAGGTATATAAATGAGAGCACTCTTAGGATAATGTATTATGCAAATTTTGAATCTGTGTTAAAATTCGGGATTATTTTTTGGGGAAGGCACAGCTTAGCGCAGGACATTTTCGTTGTTCAGAAGCGAATAATAAGAGTTATTAGAAATATGGAGTATAATGAAACGTGTAGAAATGTTTTTAGAAGTCTTGGAATAATGACATTTTGGGCCGTTTATATTTATGAATGTTTAATGTTTTTGTTTAAAAATAAAAAATTATTTGATTTAAGACCGAAGACTCATGGATATAATACAAGAACATTGAATGTTAGTTACCCAATACATAGACTAACGCTTACCGAAAAGTGCCCACATTATATGTGTCTAAGGCTTTTTAATTCTCTGCCTGATAAAATAAAAGAAATTGGTTCACAAAAAATGTTTAAGAACGAGATTAGAAAAATGTTAATAAATTTGGAACCTTATACGTTGCAAGATTTTATTAGTGTTTAAAGTATACGGTACTTTTTTGTTTTTGGTTAAGTATTAAGTTTTTTGTTTGTATGAAGTCATTTCACTTTATGTTTACTTGTAATTATGATCTGAAATAAAGGAGTTCATTATTATTATTATTATTATTCGTTCGGTTATCTCGAGAGTGAAAGTGATGAGAAAAAAATTATTAAAATTAATTAAATTAAAAATAGCCATGAACACTTTTCGATAGGCAAGCTATCATAGGCATATTTGTTTATAAATTATATTTAATAAAAAATATGTCTCATCGAGTTATCAGATCGTTGAAGGTGGATCTCCCTCCGGCTCTAAGAATATCTGTATATACCTACCAATAAAGTTGCAACATAATTGGTGGGATTCTTTAGTCCTGTACGAGGGACGTGTTAAGTTGGAAACACTGATAAATTACAGTATTCCATATTCGTCAATCCTTTCCTCAGAAATATTTATCAATGCTATTCTTAGAAACATTCATCATTGATTTGCGCACCCTTTTCCATAGATATGATCGATTTACGGAACATACCTATACAAGTTACACCATTTTTTATTATTATATATTGTATTATCAGTAGGTAACTATCGGGTCGTTATCTTTCGTTGGATCAAATAATCAATCTTACAATTTATCGATTCCACTGGTGTATTTAATATTTACTAAAACATACGTCTGTGTATTGAGTAAGGCATGCCAAATTTATGCCTTTAACATGTCAAGAAAACCATATGGTAAGCAAATTCTAATTTCTTGTATGCTTAATTTTCGTGTGACGTAATATCTTGGGTAAATTTACTAAGTTTGATAACAAAAATCATACGACTGTTACTTCAATAAAGTATATCTGATAAATAATTCCGGTGTTAAAAACAATGTGTACTACCAGCTTAAAAAATTGCCAAATGCTTTATACAATTTTGAAAAACTAACTTCCTTGTCTATTTTCTAGAAACATCCAAAGCAATCGTATTCAGTACGGGCTCTAAATTCCTTATCTATTATATTAAAAATGTTGATAACGTAATTTTAAATGATTTCATCACTAGTTTTAACTTTTAACTATTAATACATCAGCCAACGGGCTTATTATTAATTAATAGGGAGTGGGGGGGCTAACATATAGGAGGGCGCTTTATGATTCTTAAGATGCACTTTTATTATAATGAAAATACGGTATATCTTATTATAAAATGTATTTAAAAAAAAGAATAGTAACGTCAAGTTATAACATACCATTCGTAATGAAAACAAAAATATATAGGATTTTTTTTTTATTCTGTTATTTAACGTCGGTCTATTTCTGCGACTGAGGCATAGATTAGGGGAGGGATAAATAGGAAACTGCAAGGTTAAAATTTGAGATTTCAAATGTCAAATTATCGCCATCAAACCAGCTGTTCTCGAACTAAAACTGACATTACAAAGTAGGGGGGGAAGTTCAAATATTCCTATTGACGCTACCTACCGGCTGATTTCTACAGCTTTGACGGGAATAGCGGGAAATTTAAATATTTCAGTAACTATCACTATCACACTGAATTTAGGTATTTTATTTACATTTACACTCTACCAATTACACATTTTCAATCAAATTCCAATAAGCCGATGCTTAAAAATGTGAAATAGTTATCGTGTATACATGGAAATTGAAGAAAAGCCATGTTGTTTATGTGAATGGCATCATACATTTAATTTTACTCTTCATAGATAGAATACTCCAAGTTACTTGTTCTTTGTTTATACTCGCTGTATAGCGTTTTTTTTCAGCCTGCAGTCACTAGTTTGTTTCAAGATTCAATTTTCACTTCATGTGAACTGTTTTTTGAATATAAAATTGGAAAAATTATCACACAAAGATAAATATTGTTTAATATATTATTCACTCAAACTAAATAATATATATATATATATATATAGGAATAGAAATGAGACGTTCGAAGTATATTTTTAAATAAATTTTATTATTAAAAAAAAAATACTGTACCTACATTTACAAGTGTTTCAACCACCAATTTAGTTGCCCCAGCATGTCACCACGTGTACCTATGATAAAAGTAGAGAAACTATGAAATCGTTAAATTGATTTTTATCCTAATACCGAATAATCAAACAAACTTACCAAGTCTTAAACAGAACACTGAACTAATTATAAAAAGTTTTTAGCAACAAGCACAATAATAAACACAATTTAACACAAATGAAAATAACAATATGGGCATACGTAGGGGAGTGAGATGAGGGAACAAATAACAATTGACATCTTTCATCAGCTACACTAACGCCCAATCAACCTGTTCTCGAACTAAAAACAGACAAAGAAAAATATCTCCTTCTCACTCTTGAGAGTCTCAGCATCGGTCATTCAAGTTTCCATACCATGGACTGAGGCTAATCACCGACGCCGGGAGCACTCTACCCCTAACCGGAAATTATGGCGAACCCACTAGTGTTCCAACCAGTGGTAGCGTTCTTTAACAATCCCAACATCCATGGACTCCGGACCTCGGTTTTACGTCTCCTCCGAAAGACGGCATATCTACATTATACCTCGTGCTCATTGGTATAATGCCTGCGAGCTGTGATCTGTGATATGCTACTCACCCTAGTAGTCTAAAGTGCACCCTAGTAGTCTAAAGTGTTTTGCTGCAGGCTGTAAGGGCCCTATACGATGGTTTTCCCTGTCATGGTAACCCATCCAAGTACTAACCATGTCCGACCTTGCTTGACTGTAATTATCGCATCAAAGGCGTTCCACTACAGTGCTGGGTCGTCGCCCTATATAGGATTTATAACAATATAAACAACAGATTGCTGTTGTACAAAGTTGGCTTACAGTTGAGCTTCATTTAAACCTCAAGTTTAGTAAAGCCTCCAAGAGGGCAGGTTTAATGTAAGCTTAAGCACGGAACATAAATTGTTATCATGTTCCGTGGCTTAAATGTGATTGAATTGTATGCAAACATAACCTGTACTTAATTGAATATTAAATTAAAAGTTTGTCAAACTTAATTATGGATATTTTAACCGATGATGGGGATTTTTTGGAACTTATTGGAATTGTACAACACCCGAGAAGACCTCAGGTGTATAGAGAGCGTATGAATCACTTTGAATGTTAAAGAGATCATGAGTTTATTCAAAGATTTCGTCTTTCTAAAGAAACCGTTCGCGTTGTGACAGATTGTATATCAGAGGAAATTTCTTGAAAAACTAATAGGTAGCAAATATGACATTAGTTAGGTAGACACACAAATCTTTTGTTATGATATTATTGTATGTGAAATCTGTTTAGTTCGGTCAATTTACTCGTCTTCTGTGGTCTTCTTTAATCTAAAATCTAAAGGTTCAGTTCTTTATTGTATTGTGATTAATTATAAATAATTCAGTGTGAAACTAGAAAATATGCCTACTACTTGTTGTGTGGTTAATTGTGGAAGTCGAGGAGATCGTGATAATGTTAGATTTTATCGAATACCTAGTGGATTACACTATCCACACAATCCTGAATGGAATGAACTATCAAAGATCAGAAGAAAAAGATGGAAAGTCGACTTCTTGAGTTTCTTCAATAGGAGCAGGGTTATTCATGAGTGTGTAAGGATCAATACCCTGAATAACTCTTATCTTTTCCTTGTATCTTATGGCAATTTCTTTACAGTCACTCTCTAACGTCAATAGATAATCACTTTTATTGGAACAAGCCATTATTTAAACTTTAAACAGGTATAATAGAAAAAAAACTATTAACACAACTATGCACCTATGCAAAACGCAGGTAAATGATCTTTTGTGTGTCTACCAACGGCCATTTTGTATGTCAGATGGTCACGTGTTCTGGATAGCCTTATTTACTTCATACGCATGCGTCAGTTCGAAAGAAGTTCTACCAACACTTGCAAATATGGGTTTAGTAGAGCTGCTACTGAACCATGTTTGTACAACAGGCTTAAAAGCTTCAAATGTACAACCGGGCCTAAACACTTTGTTACACTTTCAACTAAAGAAATTCACAAAATAATTCTTCTACACTTGATCGTTTTAAAGTTCTCTATCACAGACTGCAATTCAATATTATGGGCATAGTCCCTTTCAATATTTAATATTGCTATAGTTCATTTACGATAAGTTTGCAATTTTGACATTTGTAGTAACAATTGCAGCCACTGAACAAAATCTAAATATCCCAAGTGTAAATGGAATAATTAATCATATAAATGGGGAAGTTACGGTCAAAAAATTGGCTGCCGTGTTCGGGGTTGCCAGACTTATGTTGTCAAAATCAGACAATTTTATCAGAATTTCCTGTGTTGGTTTGTCGTTTTCATTCGCACTTTATAGTTTGTTATTTACTGTGTAAGATATAATCTGTTATTTTTATATTCAAAAGATATTATCGAACACTGCGTCGCAATGTATGAGTCTTTATCAAGTGGTTGCAAGGAGATGGTAGCATCCCTAATATCATATTCTGAGAGATAACGAGATAACTGTGGACCGCTAATTCCTATTACTTCTGTGAGAGATGTGGGTTTTTAATAAATACATTGTTACTTAATACTGCAATAACGATGCAATTCAACATGTGCATGAAGATAACATTTTTCAGTTAAACTTATGGTTTCAAACTTGGACATCTTGAAATTTATGTATTTACCCATCAAAATTTTATAATTTCTGCTCTTAGTTTTGAGTTGAATGTAATCTTATACAATAAACAACTTATCATCATAATTTTATGCCAACACCCGGAAAAAAATTACAACGTGGCAACGATGTACAACATCTGTCATTTTTTCTTATTGCAAACTTATCGTAAATGAACTATAATCTTGTCAATCTGTCCTATGACATGACATGACCTTGTAATATTTCGGGAGTGCATAAATTCGACGCTAAAATTACACTTAATCTTTTTCTCACTTTATGTACCTGCTTGTAGACCCTTAAATTCGACGCTAGGTACCTCTACTAATCCTGTACCTACCTGTATTATTTTGTATAAAAATATCAGAAAATAAGAAATAGAAAATTAAAAAAAAAAAACAAGAAAACCAAGGCCAAACCCGGTTGATCAAAGTGTAACTATTTATAAAAATATAAGAAAATAAGAAATAGAAAACTAAAAAAAAATAAGAAATAGAAAACTAAAAAAACAAGAAAACCCAGGCCCAAACCCGGTTGATCAAAGTGTAACTATGTATGAAAATATCAGAAAATAAGAAATAGAAAACTAAAAAAGGTAGAACGTGTCGCGGGACACACGGTAGGAACTTTATGTCCTTTTAAGCAAAAATTATGTAATACATTTGACGTTATAGATAAACAATTTGCATATTCCTCGGTGGTCTAGCAGTAAGCAAACCAGACTCTCACGCGGTAGACCCGGGTTCGATTCCCCGTGAAGAATTTTTTTTATTGTTAATTTTATTTTTAAATAATTATTCTGCTTGATATTAATAACGACAACAGGTAGACGTTTGAAATATTCAGCAGAATATTCATTATTATAGATAATGGTACGTTACCCTTCATGAGGGAGTCCGACTGGCAACATCTACTTATAACAGCGTCATATATTTAAAAAGGGAAACCGTAGCATTATACAAATTGGACATTCAAGAACTGTACGTTTACCACAAAAAAATTAGTAGAAACATAAAATTGAATTGTTAAATTTTCAATTTGAAGTTATATTACAGTTCCTACAAATTTTTATTTTCTACATTTTTTCTTTAGTGGGTCGTAGAAAAAATATGCTGTTCGACTCGTGTGGATTGTCCATATCGCACTTGAACGATTGAGCACTTCGCCTACGGCGTCGTGCTCAAACTTCGTCCTCGTGCGATATGGCCATCATATCCACAATAGTTGCACAAACTACTATTTCTATCCAAATATGCCCTTTTACATTTAAAAACAACCTGCCAAATGTCAAATCAATGTATCCATCCATTTTAAAGTTATCGAATTAAAACATTCAACGTAACATAACGTAACGGTCAGACCTTTTGTGTCGCGACCCCCGGTCGCTCAAACATAACCTAACGTAAAGAACTAAAGTTCCAGAAAAAAAAGAAACCCAGGCCCAAACCCGGTTGATCAAATATAAGCTTAATCCTTAAAGGACATAATCCTTCCGGCAGCGTCCAATTTAAGGGTGTCTCTTCTGGGCTACAGGTAGTTATCGTCCAATTTGAGACCGCCCAATATTTCTCAGCCAGTGTGCCGTGTTTGTAGCAATTGTTAAAAATATTTGGTATATTTTACAACTGATTCAAATTTTTCCAGAAATCAAAAAAGGGTTATTTCTCCGGTTTTTAACTTATACTCATCGGTTAACAAACTACAAAAATGATTTTTATTCATTAGCTAGTTCGACGGTTATAGAATATTTGTCAAAATATTATTTTCCCAAAACTACAATGTTTTCAGCCTCTAAACATGAAAATTTGTTTGCTATCAGAAAATAGTCATTAAATATCTGTCATTGTTTGAATGAATTTATCCAATACAAAAAAGTATACAAAAATTTTTGAACGCTGTCTACATGTTACAACATCTACAGAGGTGTTTTCGTCGTGAAAGAGTTTTACTTTTCTTGTGACCTTATTGGGCAAGTCATAGTTACTTGAAATTACTTCAGAATTTTCTTCAAATTTGGTGAATGATTCATCATTTCCAGTTTTTTATTAATTATTTTATTAAAGAAACTGCTGCTATTATATTAATATCGACTTTTTGTGGAAAATTAGACAATATGAAAATAACTGAATGTGTTTGTTTCCAAAAACAAAGAAGATATCTACACTAATTTAAATGATTGCAGTTAAAATTCCTCGAGCCTCGATCATTTGACTCACTCACGGAATTTTCCATTCGTGCGTAAAATGCTTCTTACTACACACGTTACGTAATATACTATTATCTACAACTGTCATGTAACGGGTATGATTTGACACTATTTTCAGTGTCATAATGGCGTATATTACCTAGTGTTCGTGAGATGTGTGACGGAATAAAAGTCGTTAAGTGAAAAGTAAAAAAGGATTAAAACTACCTATATTACAAAAACTAAGATTGTACAATGTTCTCTTTTCAACGTCTTACATAATAATGTCTCAAAAACTAAAAATGTGTCCCCAAAACTAGGTAAAGAAGTATTTTATATAATGACAAGGGTGGTATATCCACTTGACATGACTTGGCCATAAAGATTTATGGCTCCGCCTTCGTAGAAGGACTTGGCTTAAGTATAATGGTGAATATCTGTTATTTTTAAGTGTAAGGCGTGAACACCTACACTAATGCGTTTTTTATTACATTACCGCACTAGTGCGATAATAAGAATCTAGAAACATATTAATACCAGAATTGAATATTTAAAATAAAGCTGGAAGTTGCATTTTCAATTTCCGAAGGGAGATTGTCTTCGCTTGAACTCATTTTTATAGATTTCTGTTTATTCAACTTCGACAATTTGATAACATAACTAGTTTATTTTATTTCTATATTTTTTCTTTGTTTTTATGGTCACAAAATATGATCTGCAGTACCTTATGTTTGCAGTCAATATTATTAACAATACGTTGGTTAGAAACATTTTTTTCAATACAATTTTATGATATACTGTTAATAATACTAATAAACAGTTGTAGATGAAATTTTGTACGTAACACGTGGGATAGGAATTATTAATGCGCTTATGTGAATACATGACTCGGCCTACAGCCTAGTCGTGCAAACTTAACACGAGTGCGTTAATAATGTCCACATCCAACTGATTACGTAAATAACTATTATCATCTTCAAAACTTACAAATTGTAGGGAGTCACGACAAAATTCATAACTTAAAAATGGAGGTAGTGATGATAGTGTCATCCAAATAACAAGATTTTCAGAACGATGAGAAGTTACGGAAGATAAAAGATCCATGGTAATACTAAGATAGTTTGCCATTCGGTAGCAGAGGAGGAGAAACATGAAATTAATTTCGACTTGTTGTTTTGGATTTTCTGACTACTTCTGAAGTAATTTGCACATGACTGAAATCTGTTGTCCGCTTTACATGACCAGTCCGAACCTCGTTCTTTAGAATACAAGAACGACAATAAGATTGACACTTTGTAAACATATGAATCTGGCACAATTCCAACACTCAGAACGTTAACAGAAGTTTTTCTGTTCGACGAAGATGTATGTGAATCATGAAGACAGGCGATATAAGGTTCAAGTAAACGAGAATTATTTGAAGATGATGGTCGATAAAGCTTAGACTCGAGACTAGACCAAACTCAGTTAGTTCATCAATAGTATTGGGGAGTATGCAATGCTAATGCACAAACAAAAAAGGTAAAAGATTCCTACGAATATTTGCAACACGGTACTGTTAATCCACAGCATTTGTTAGACGGTTAATAAGACCTAAAAGAACTAAATTTGCCACGATTATTGAGATACCAGGTGAAAGCACTGCCTCGGAATAACTCACCAGACTAAAAACAACTCAGAAATACCACATGATACTCTAAGTACTTCGACTTTTTCTAAAAAAAGATGGAGCGATTCATTATTTCCAGAAAAAGAATGATTCCATTTATACACTGTATCATGTCGAGAATGCGGTACTATGAGAGGTGATAAAGATGAAGATGTTGCAAGAGGTACATGATTACTATGTTACTCTATACTATCTATAGAAATAATTGGGGTTGAAATAATTTATTTTATTTCCACAGCTTTGTTTGTCTTTGTTGCTATGGTCACAGTACCTTACCTTACAGTCACAGTACCTTACCTTACAGTCACAGTACCTTATGTTTGCAGTCGATATTATTCAAAATACATTGGATTGAATTTTTTTTTTCAATTTTTTGATATAGGTACTGTTAATAATACTAATAAATAGTTGTAGATAAAATTTTGTACGTAACACGTGTGATAGGAATTATTATTAACGCACTTATGTGATTACACGACTCGGCTTACAGCCTCGTCGTGAAAACTTCACATGTGTGCGTTAATATCCCACTAATTACATAAATAACTATTATTGTATTATTGTAGAGTGCTACGTGAGTGGGGTACTCACGTAGATATTCACAGCATGAACTATTAAAAATGGTGGACTTTGTACCTGAGGGGTTCCGGTTTGAAGTACCGATGGCTTCGCTTTTTCAATGTGCAGAATATTTAGCTTGTAATTGTTTCAATACTTAGTTGATATTCCACAACTTTTATATTTTTCATATAATTCATACCA
>CAJUYH010008812.1:0-14292 GCA_910591685.1 Galerucella tenella
TAGATAGGTATAGGGAAATGTTAATGAACTTACATTATTTTTAATAGAACAATTCAAAAATGTGATAAAATACAGGGTGTTTCATTTAAAGGAACCTAACTGTGATACGGCACGCTTTTTTGGAGCACCCTGTATATTCCAAAATATTTTTAAATTATAGTCCTAAGTGATCTACATCATTCTACGTCTTATTTTTTCTAATTATATTTGCCGTTAAGACGCCAGAGAATAGTTCGTTCATAGTGCCCCACCCTGTATATGAGGATGAATATGTTTGTGTAGTGCAATATAAACACTTGTTCGTTTGTTATCTAGATATTCTCCTCATTATATTAATTTTAAGCTGGTCCTCAACTAATTAATGACGATGTTTCTTAGTAGTAACTTTATTAAGATGCTATCACAAGTTTTTATTGTTTTTTTTTTGTTTGATGGTTGTCGTTATGTGAGAAATAAAATTGTAATTCGTTTGCTGATTACTCTAGTGTAACCTGGAGTAGTTCAGATTTTGTATTCCATCATATTCTATCAAGTGAACACTGAGAAGACAGAATTTCTAGCTTGAGCTACAATAGCTTCCGGCAGTAATTTATCAGTTTTAACCTTACCACTGTTAGGTTATACAGGGTTAAACCACCATAGGTTAACTGCAAGTAGAGTTAATTGGTCTAACATAATTATTAACAGAGATACAGGGTGTTTTATCCATTTAGTTCAATCCTTTTGAAGGCAATAACTTTAGAACCACCCTATATATTTCTTTCATTTTTGGTAATGATCTATTGCATTGCTAACACAATAAGATAGTGTAATGAAAATGGACAAAATCCAGGTCTGGTTTGAGAAAAATTTGCAAAATTCGATAATCTCAAAACACCCTGTATATCAGAATTTTTGAAATCCAATAGATTATTCGAAAAGAACAGAGGAAATAGAGCGGAACCAAAATATTTTTCGGAGTGCACATCCCGTTTTACTGCTTAACTTTTAATATCAAAGTTATTTAAATGTATCATTGACATTTTCGTACGTACTTTAGAGCCAACCAATAGATTTCTTTCATTTTTGGTAGGTGTAAGTTACATAAGCATCAAAATCTCATCATGTAAAAAAATCCAGGTTCGGGTTAAAAAAAATATTTTATCAAGATTTTCATAAATCAATAGTTTATTCCAAAAGAACAGAAAAAATTGAGTCACACGGAATGTCAAATTATTTATAATAATTGTTCGAAATGTCCATCATTTTGTTCTATGCATTTACGAGCTCTTTTTCAGATGTTGTGTGCACTTCGAAAAACATTTCCGTGTAACTCAATTTTATCTGTTCTTTTGGAATAAACTATTGATTTATAAAAATATTGATAACATTTTTTTTTCTCAACTCGAACCTGGATTATAACTGTTTTTGTTACATGATAAGATTTTGGATGTGCACTTTGAAAAATATTTTGGTGCCGCTCTATTTTTTCTGTTCTCTTCGAATAATCTATTGGATTAAAAAAATTCTGATATATGGGGTATTGTTTTGGAGATTATCGAATTTTGCAAATTTTTCTCAAACCAGACCTGGATTATAATTATTTTTATCACACCATCTTATTGTGTTATCAATGCGATAGATCCTTACCAAAAATGAAAGAACTATATAGGGTAGTTCTAAAGTTATGGCCTTCAAAAGCATTGGACCAAATGAATAAAACACCCTGTATCTCAGTTAATAATTATGTTAGACCAATTAACCAAGGCAATTTGGAACCACCAAAGTGTCCTCTACTTGCAGTTAACCTATGAAACAACCTGTATATACTTTATGGATTATAGTTTCTATTATTTCTTACAGGCATACGTGGAATCAAAGATTTGTCAACAGAATACTGTATGGCTTTTCACAGGACTTGCATCACCCTCTCCAGCTTGCTGCAGCCAAGGAGCGTCAATCAGTTGTCACGAAGCCTGAATTTAATTTAATATTATTGTTAAGATTTTTCAAATCAGTTTTTTTTTGTAGCTTTAGCGATATATTTTAATAATTGTATAATTATATCTTGGAGATGTCTCTACTTGATAACATTTTAATTATGAATTATATAACTTTGTTTCATTTGATTTTCCCTTCTTGGTTTTGTTACACCTTATTGGAATTGATATATGAAAAATTGCAAATGCCATGATTGGCTTTTTTCAAGCAACGGGATATGTCAAAAGTTACATTTGCTAACTTGGAAATACTTGTATAGAAAATGCTTGAAAAATCGGCAGTTTTTAATTTATTTCATGACAGAGATGACGCAAGGCTCAATAATGTTAAAAAGAACTCCTTACATTATCAAGGCGCATTGCAAATAAGCACCTCCATTTTGTTTTTGAGAACGACACATTAGCGTTAAATACAGAAGTTGCCAAAGATACACCCTGTATCGAAAATTATAAATATTGAGCACAATGAAAACTCTACTATTTACTTGTAGATTTTTGTTAAATTCACAATAAAACCAAAATTCAGAATCATGTTAACCAATATCTTCCCTGAAAACCTTATGGTTTTATCAACGTAGCTCTCTCAATATTCAATTTCTCACAACAAATCCCGTAGATGGCGCCATTTCCCCCGGCACAGTAAATTAGATTGAATTTGTCGGCACCAGTGTGAAAGGTTTTAACATTTTTGGAATGCTTTCAAGTTTATTTAGTGTCTGTATGTGCCCGTTAGATTCTCGGATGTTACTATTTATAAGGTGAATGTAATTTGGAATTTGAAAATTCTTTTTCATGATTTGCCTATTCCCATTTAAATAATTAGGGATTGTACCTGCCATTCGAGGGGGGTTGAAGGTGGGGATCACATTTTCACGTTGAAGAATATCAATTTATAATTAAAATTTGACATGTCTGGTATTATTTATAAATATATAAAGTAACCGAAATAATGAACTTATAAATTGAAAAAAATCCTTCCAATCTCTATAGTATTAGATCCTTTCATTAGTTTATATTCAATTGTCAAATAATATTTTATTTTGCACATCGTGTACACAAAAATATGTATACATGGTGGCCTAAATTATTCCTTCTATTATTTTATATGGTTTGTCAAAGGATATTTTATTTTGCGCACCATGTACATACATATCTGGTGACTATGATATATATTATTCGACCAGCCCATTATGATGGTCCTAATGGAAGAAAATTATAACCTATTTTGTTTGGATTATTTAAAAAAGAATTGTGAACTTGGACAAGCACATCCAAGCTCTTATAGCCTGTTAATCGCAATGCGAATGGCTGATAAACATTACCATGGCTTGTCTTCTCAACTTCTCTCAATATGTACAGCTCTCGAGAAAAGGAGTAGAGCACCACAGCCCTTTATGGTTTATCCACCCTTGCTATGTTTGAATTAAACGCTAATGGCCATACAGAACCAATAACGTGTGGTCTGACCATAGAGATATAGAATCTCTATGGCTCCGACGCTGTTCAGTGTTACCTGAACTGTGCGTCTGGAGATCCTTAGCTAGACTGTATGGGTTTCAGCAATTAGTTAAAATAGCCGAATCAACCGCGATATGTATGCAACTGGTGACATCTGAAAGGGAAGGGATAGACTACTTAGGTTATCGATAACACATTTCTGCCTAGTGGAACTAAAGTACAAATGTTAATAACCTTATTTTGTCGACAGGTGGATAATATTATAAATATAATGTACCATGAAAATACATTCAATTTTTATTTGTAAGTGAAAATTCAACATCTTGGAAAGACAGGATTAAATCGAGAGATGACACATTAGTATTGTTAAAGTCAAAATTATTATTTAATAATCATAAACATTTCTTTACACTACCTTATAAAGGTAAATGTACCTATAGATATTGCAGCAAGTTTCTGTGAAGAAAATGTTATTCGCTGTAAGTAAACTGAGAGTGGCTCGACAATATTTCTTTTGACGAAACAATTTTTGATTTTTATTATTATCAAAACTGCCAAAGCTTCTGTTCCATCGTTATCTTTATTGTTTAATAATTTATACAACATCTAAATATCGAAAGATGTTGAAAAAAATTAAAAATCTGTCAATTCTTCATTCATAATTATTCAGGTGAATATGGCTCAAAACGTAAATCCATTTCTTGAACAACAAAATGATGTTACAAAGCAAAATGACGATTTGAAAAAGACTTCAAATGACAACCATGCTGTGACAAAAAGATTGCACAATGAGCTTATGACTTTAATGATGAGCCAAGATAAAAGCATATCTGCTTTTCCTGATGGTGAAAACTTCTTCAAATGGGTAGGAACAATTACAGGCCCTAAAGACTCAGTATATGAATCCTTAAAATCTCCTATAATAATATTTAAATAAATAATAATATCTATCCCTGATTAATTTAATACTGACAAATTTTTCTGTACAATTTTTAAAATTGTAGTATTTATATTTTACGCTTCCAGAAACTGTTGGGTTTCCTCATCCCAAGATAACATTTTGTTAAGTAGCCTGTAATAAAAAATACTTATAATAAATAAATAACAATAATAATAAATAATTAGAAACAAGACCTGTCTAATAAACCGTCCTTCACGTTTTTTTCTTAAATTTAGATTAGTACAGAGTAATTTTTTGTCTATTGTCATAGTATCGATATACAGGGTGTCCCAATAGTTCGTAAAAAGAAGATGGAGAATTATATAGGGTCTAAACATAATTATATAATTAACGTTAACGAGCTATAGGACTATAAAGTTAGTGTTAGTTACAATACTATTCCGTCAAGTTCGAAAAGGCTAATGAATTAATAATTACCAGTTTCGATGGTATTCGATTTCTCGTCCCAAAAAAACCCTCCAGACGAATTGTGAGCATTTCGAAAATTTTGAAGCAAGGGGTAGGTATGGAAATATTTAATATAAACTGCTTTTGCTAACTATTGATGGGAAAATCTACTCAAAATACACTGGAATATGTAAAATTTTCCGCTGAATCGATTGGTCACGACTAGAACGTTCTATCTATCATCTTAGTCGAATTATAAGTATCTTTAGTTTTGATTAGTGGATATTCGTAAATTTCGAGAAATATGAACTGATAAATGAATGAAATCCTTCCAGTCTCTCGTAGTTTGAATTCCTTTTAAGAGTTTATATTCAATGAGCTCGTTTACTGAAATTTTTGAATCATTTTTAACTGTCGTAAAACAAAGTACTAAGGACAGAGCCAGATATGGGGGGGGGGCAAAGTGTGCACTGCGCACGGCCCCTCGGTTAGACCGGTCCCGCGCTAGCGTGACTTTTTCCCGCATTTAATTTTGCACACAGCCCCGCAAACCCTAAGACCGGCTCTGACTAAAGATAAAAATATGATTCTGAAAATTTTATGTCAATAGAATATGTCGTTCTCCCAATACAACCAATTAAACAAGCATACCGTAGCGGGGCGAAGTCTATGACTATGACGTCACCGCATATAAAAGTTAATGTGCACAAACATTACGCTTCTGACTGTAACGTGCCTCGCGTAGAATTTATTTATTTTGAATTACTCGCAAAATTTTGTGTGGATAAAATAAAATGCGTGGACCTAACTTTAAAAAAGCAGACTCATTAAATCTTCCAGAAGTGGACTTGCTAATGATTATGGAGTTTTTTTAATCAAAAACACGAGTTTATTAAATTATGATTTTATACTATGTGACACATCGTTTTTGGCTGTTTTCCGGCTAGAATGATTAAAAATGTCAATATTTCCATTAATACATGCTCTCTCAAATGATATACAGGGTGATTCCGGAAGTTTCATTTTATTCCTGGTCTGGTGGACAAAGTTACGGAGATAACGCTATAGGTTAATCAGTAAAAAATTGCAATTTTTTTAACTGCAGACTGCTCAATTAAAGGAGCTTCTCCAAATGCTATTTATGATCAATGTGAAGTGGAAATTAAATCACCAATGTTTAAAAGAACAATAAAAACTTCTTTTGATGGAGCAGGTAATATTAGTTCCAAATGTTTACATCAGATCCAAATGCACATGCACCTCACTAGTAAAAAAAGCGATATTTGTTAGAGCTGATCCGAACTTTGAATCAAGAAAAATAATTTTTTTTAAAATATAATATACGCCAGTTTTGTTGATGATCTACTGAAAAAGATTACCTGTTTTTTGGAAAAAAGCAGTACTTACCTATTTAATAAAATTTAATTTGTGAAGAACTGACCCATTATTTTATTGAATAATTTTGAACATTAATAACACCACAAGCTATAAGAACAATATCATTTTTTGTTAGATGTATTAATCGTAGTACTTTTACATTCTGGAACCGCACAATATTTATAGCTTCTTTTACTCTGGCTTCATTCCATTTTCCATTGTGTCGAATAGTTTAAATTATTTCTAAACGTTCTTATTTCACAAACATAATGCTGTTTAGAGTTTGCTAAAATGTATAATAAATAATAAGCATATAAGCTAGCAAAATACCTACTGTTACTAGCGAAGTAGTCATCTAACCGAAAACCGATTGGCGCGATGTCCACTCTCTCAACGAGAGATTTCATATGCGATGACGTCGCGCCTGAAATTCGGAGAGGAGCGCTGTTTAATGTTTATAATTTTTTTTAGGCAACTTAGGAGTCTCGCTGACGTCTAATTTTTTGCACAGAGACTTAAAATGATGTGCTCTTCCTAATGGTAAAATAAAAAAAATATGTAATTTAGCCCATTGTCAAATAATATTTCATTTTGCACACTGTGTACACAAAAATATATACTCTATAGTACAGCTTCAGGTAAAATTCGCCCAATTTTACATCGCTTCAAGGTAATAGGCAACCGAACAAAACAAATTACCCATTTTATCTAGTGTAAATTGGAAACCCATGGGAGGGGCTATAGCCTACCATAGCCCCTCTCAGGATTCGCCACTGCCTATTGTTATACTAATAATTCCAAATATTCTTATAAATGAATTTCCAAAAGCCTGACATATTTTACTCATTCAATTGAACAAAAAGACCCAAGGCTTTAATCGCATGTATGGAATTTATTTCACAAAATAGAATATATTATAACCATCACAAACCGTATTATACATAGCTCTGTCCTTAGATGACGCGCTATAAGGTCGTAAATACTCCACCGGCTGAGAGCTAATTATATTTGTACTTTGGTATATTTTAGGTTTTATATTTATATTTCCATTGATAAAATTTGTAGCCCGTTACAGAACTGTCGCCCAACGTGGGGCATTCATTCAGATTTTTTTCATCCTTAAATTATTCACAAAGCCAAAGTGGTGTTTTACAATTTTAATTGAATATATTAATATAAACGCCGCATTGAATTATATGCAGTGCAATTTACATACAAAATACCTTGATTGAAACATTACTTAACAAATACCCTAGCGTTATTTAAATTTTTCGATCAATAAATCACTGTTAACAAAGGTAAACGTAATATTGGTCAACAAATTATGTATCCAGTTGGACCGCATTAATGTTGTTTGCAGTTGTTGTAGATGCAAATTTGGGTAAATAGTTGATTAGTGAAAAACTACACAGTCAACATTGCAATACCGATAGGAATTATCAGATATGGTTAGTAGAAACGATGAATATCAGGATTCCGAAATATTCGATTTTACCGTTATTAAAATCTACATCTGAATTCAATTGTTCAACGTGTAAAATATGTATTTATGGTAGCCATAGTTCAATTGACAATTGGATTTAGTATTTACGTTTAATTCGTGTCAATTATAACATTTGGTCGGTGTGCACCAATTATAATTTTTTAAATGAGTAACCCGACAAATCCACCATTTTATGGTCTTTTGACATTTCTAACAGCAAGGCGCTAAATTGAGTGACATAACGTTGTCATTATGACATGCCGTAAGATAACTAGAGATCCCGTTGATGTGAAGTCGGTTACAGAGCGGTTATACCCCCACCAAATAAATTTGCAAGGTTTTTATCGTTCATGATCTCTCGCGAAAATAAACCGGTTAACCGGATATATTTAACTTCACAACAATAATAAATAAACATAACCTCAATAAAAAGTGACGAGTTACAAATTGTTTCTATCGTTTGAAAAATGTTTTCTTTAGTTTTAACTATAATAGGGTATTTTCTTATGAGCGGAAAAAATTAAAAAAGAGTCGGAGCAGGTACTTTGTGGTACTATTATGCCAGAAATCAATATTTGACACAAATAAATTAAACCAGTGATTTTTTATTAACTTAACAAAAATGGTAATTTTCAAATATTTACTCAGCGCGGGAAAATATGTGAGTTTATTGTGACGTAAGAGGTCTCGCTGCTTGCTTGTTTCTTATAGGCCAGCTCAGGTGGGCGGCCGCAGGTCGAGCCGATGGTTCCGATTCGGCTGGTCAGTGATCTTGTCGCTCGGGATGCGGTAGGCGGAGCGACAAGATCACTGACGTCATAAAAAATCAGCGCGTTTTGGCGCGCTATTTAAATATAAAATTTTTAAAGTTGGTTTTGGCAACTTTCCCGCTTAGTAAAAAATTTGAAAAAAATTTGGAGTACTTAACTGAGGCCAGACAATCTTCTAATGGTGTTTAAAAAAAATTGTCAAATACCCTATTGACGATTTTTTGATACTAGCCTTCCCGTAGTTATGTCATCACAAGTAACGTTGCATAGTTCAGTCAGGCTACGAGTTTCGGATGATTATTTTCACCCTAGGGTGAATCATATGGATTAGTTAGACAAATATAATGAAACGGTGTTTTTTCAGCTTTTTAGAATGAAAATAAACACTTTTTCGCAGTTACTAGCTGTTATGTTGCACAATGATCAACATTTTTTATTAATTTTCAAATGTCACTCATGTCAATTAAATTTCTATAACCGCCAGTAATCATACTCCTAGATGCGGGAACTGAAAGAGATCCCGTTTTATAACTTAGTGCGTAACAAATTACGTCATTAACATACTCCCCTATTACCGTTTTATCGCAAAGATACAGTGGGAACTGAATAACAGTTCCCGTTATATCAACGGGATCTCGCGAAAAAATGCTTATAATATGGTTTTGCAATAACAAAACATGACAGATGTCTTACATCGTTGCCACGTTGTAATTTTTTTCAGTTGTTGGCATAAAATTATGTTGATTAGTTGTTTATTGTATAAGATTACATTCAACTCAAAAATAAGAGCAGAAATTATAAAAATTTTATGATTAAATACATACATTGCAAGTTGTCCAAGTTTGAAACTCTAAGTTTAACTGAAAAATGTTATCTTCATATGCACATGTTGAATTGCATCGTTATTACAGTATTAAGTAATAATGTATTTATTAAAAACTTAAATATCTCATAGAAGTAATAGGAATTAGCGGTCTACCTTTATCTCGATCTCTCTCAAAATATGATATTAGGGATGCTACCATCTCCTTGCAATCACTTGATAGACTTAGGCATTGCGACGCAGTGTTCGATACTCTCAGTAAATAACAAACTATAAAATGCGAATGAAAACGAGAAACCAACACAAGAAATTCTGATAAAATTGTCTGATTTTGACAACATAAGTCTGGCAGCCCCAGTCACGGCAGCCAACTTTTGGACTGTTACTTTCCCCTTTATATGATTAATTATTCCATTCACACTTTGGATATTTAGATTTTGTTCAGTGGCTACAGTTGTTACTACAAATGTCAAAATTGCAAACTTATCTTGAATGAACTATACCCTTCTTATGCCGAGGCCACACAGAGCACTATGCTAGATAAGCTATAGACGCTAAGTATCCGATGCCTGCGGCTCGCGACATAAACGCACCTTCGTGAATAATAGCCATCATTAGATGCTTGTTGAATAATATTGTAATGTGGTTGTTACATACTAACACAAAACAGAATATACCTACAAAGTTTACAAAACAAATTTCTTACCAATCCTAAATATTCAATGTGCTTTGCTGTGGATTTCTTCTTATCTCCCTCTTCATTTGTCTTCTGTACGTTTTGTATACGGACCATACAAATTGTAGTACCAAAACAACCACAATGATGTAGATGAGTGTCTTCACCTCCAGATCTGCTTTCATTTCCTCTTCTTCAACTATAAAATTACTGTTGACCACACCATTTTCCCGGACCTCTTGTTTTGTCGCTTTACCACCCATGTTTCACAGAATTCCAATTGTTTGCAGGATCGCCATGTAATGTGGTTGTTACGGGGTGGTATTCGACGTGGATCGGTGCTGCCGGTCACTCGGAGGGTCATCTTACAGGAATAAAACAACTACCTGTAGCACTGGGATACGTTCTATTTATTACTTTACTACTATACATTATACTACTTATTACTTATGAATTGTGACATTCATATTCTAACATTCACATTAACACTAACACTAATATTAATCACTATCGTTTGCATATTTATACAAGTCAAGTTCATCATAAGTAAATATGAATAATACTATTTATGTTTATTTCACGCTCTGAACTTGACTTCGCACGTTCGACCTTCCTACTTCTATTTCTGTAACGATTCAACGTTCTTATGATTGATTGAAATTAGCTTCGAGGGAATTTATGTCTTTTATTTAAATATTATTGTTAACTTATTATATTGACCACAATATACTATTTTATTGACCTCCTTTAGTGAAATTCTTTTTTTTAATGCCATTGCATTCACATATATATATTTTCTTTTTGTAGTATAGCTAGAAATAAAAAGTATGAGCAGCTTGTTATACCTACCGGGTAAAATGAAAACATATTTAATACAAGTCCATCGGAGAAGAAAAAAAAAGTAAGCGGTATGCTACAAATTTCTTCCAGTCACAAATAAATTAAACAACTCTTTTCAGTGAATTAGCGTACCGGCGAAATTAGAAAATGGTTATTAAAACTTCAAAACTCGAGAAGTTATGAGAGTCTTTGTCTAAATTACATCAGTGTAAGAGTTTTGGGAAGAAAATAAGTTTTCGGGTACATATCTTTATTAAGAACTAATTTCTACAGTTCTTTGCGGTAATTGGATTATTCATTTTCTTTCGACAGTAAATCAAAAGGACTTTATTTTGTCTTTTAATTTTTCTTTCTGCATAATTTATTATCAAAGAGTAGGACAATTATTATTTTCCATGGGATTTCTAGCTTTAAGTCTGAAGATTCAAATAAATGTTGACCAAACCATAATTTGACGGCAGCATATCTTGATGAATCACCCTGTATATTTATGGAAGATTTAAAGCCGGTGAGAGCTACAGCTTTAAACAGAGTTGGTAACTTTATACAGTCAGTTAACTCTTGTTTTTTATTTGACCACCAGAAGACAATTCTAAAAAAGCTTAATACAAAAAAATACGACGTCTCCAGTTGTTAGATGGCAAAGTGGCCTTAACAGCCAGGAAAAGAAGGAAAATAAGTTCCTTGGAAATTCCCTTGGTAAAGTACGGCATTTCCTGTTTCTATTTTATTTCCCTTGTTTTCTTAAGAAAGGTTTTTTGGGTGTTTTAGTCCTTTTATCAAGGGATTGCATAAATCTGCCGGAAGAAGGTAATTTAGGTACACGTAACTTCGCTTCTAAGAGATATTTATCCAAATTTAAACTTGAAATGTTTTATACCACTGAAAAATAAATATCTGTTTTGTATATCACAGCTAGTTGAACTGAAGATTCCCCTCAGTAGGTGGGTACTTGAAAATTTTAAAAAGCACCAAATCTATTATAAATTCTTGACAGCGGAAATTCACACTTTGTGAAAGTGCCAAAGAAAGAAGGCAAATGATTATCATAATGTCGGATAGTCAAACAGCCATTAAAGCACTAAGCTCTTGTGTGATCAGATCCAAAATGGCGTGGGAATGCTCAATAAACTAGGCGAGTCACCTGACTGAGGATTCCGGGACACACTGTAATAGAAATAAATAAAATAGCAGAGGAATTAGCAATGTAATATTGGAAGAAATAAGCAAAGCTGTAAAAAAGAGAAGATCTGACCATTGGAAATGTCTAGTAGGGCTTAATCAATCGGAGATTGTCAAAGTAAAACTGCACTAAGAGTTTTATCAGGGATCCTAACGTTACATTGTAGCCTGAATGGACACCTGAGAAATCTCAAGATAGTGGAGGAACAAGAATGTGAAGAAGAAACGTCCATCCACACACTCGCAAATTGCATAGCCATTTAGAATCCTAGAGCTCAACACTACGAGACTACTGGATAGAAGAGGGACGCTAAAGCCTGGAGATGTCCCAAAATTTCTCCAGGAAATAATTTCGAACAGAAATTCTCTGTCAAACGAAAAACACAGATTAAGACTGCTTTTACCGTTTTGACAGCTCTCCTTACGGAAATAGGCCCATCAAAAAGCTCAAAATATCCAAGAAAGAAATTCTGTGGAATGGAAGATAAAAGCTCCATTCACATGTACATGTTTCTCAAAAAAATAGGACTGAAGCAACTCTCTGAGCTCTATGAGAGTTCCTTCAGGAACTGAGTAGATGATGGGGGCACAATAATAGATCTTTGAGTGAAGTATGATATAGACATCTTGTTAACTCCCAAGCGATGAAACTTGCATTTTCAATAAACTACAATACTTTGTAATGTAAGCTGGCAAAGTTATATTCATATTCGTACCAACAACTAGGTACTTTTTGAACACGTCAACACTTCGACAGAGTCTGTCCCAATGAATACACTAGTACACTAGTATCACTGAAATGTGATTATCTCTAAAACCGTTAAGATTTGAGGATACTAACAAATATAACTTTTATTTGTTGTAATGATGTGGCTTCAATTATTTTTTACAAAAGTAACGCTAATGTAAAAGGAAGAAAAGTTTTGCGTACGTTTATGCCGCATGCGTGGCCTATGTGGCTCCCTTTACAAAATATATCAAAATAGGTACAAAATTATGATTTCTTATATCAAAAAACCTACAACCTCAAATTTTTGTGCATATAAGTCAAAAAGCGTTAAAGTTATTGTAAAAAACGAAAATTAAAATTTCATGTTGATCACCCTGTATCTCTCTAAATATTAACATTTTATTAGGGCTTGTTGGTTTAAATCGCAATATGTGGATCGTACTGTCCTTCCATGTACAATTACTTACGGACCACCCTGTATATATATATCAATATCTAAGAAATTTTGACGATGAAAGTAATAACATTTTTGATAAAGCAAGGTTCACTTTTTTGTCAGTGTTTTATATGCTTCTATAGCCATCAAGTAGCCAAAAAGCATCTGATGGAAATGTTTAACGTTCCACGATAGTAATCCACCGTCCCAAATTTCATTCGTCAAGAGGGTATTCGAGCCTTGAAGATCTTTCGCTTTCGAGTATAACTGCTTTCAGCGAATTTCACCAGACATAGAGATATTTATTCATGAGTATATATTCTCCTCGAAATATAATTTCATTTATGACATTACTTATTCAAAATCTCCATTCCTCTGTTTTGAAAATGTAATTACACATGGTCACAGACGACTAGGTCATAAATGGAGTAGAATTTGATGTACAATCTAGAATGTGAAACAACTTTGTACACGGTAAAACTTCGAGGAAAAAGTCGTTAATAAAGTTTTTCTACAGTTGAATTAAAATATAACGTTTTCTAGACAATGTTGTGGATGAATAGGGGATCAAGGTCATATACAAGGGTTGTTTTTTCAATGTTTATTAACTCTATATGCAAAATATACAAGATAACCCTAGTTTAATCGTGTAGGAAGGAGGAGACGACAGTTTTGTTGAGGATGTAGATATAGTTTTTAAAAGTGTAAAAGAACAATTTAATATGAAATAGGGTTGACCAAAGTGAATCGTGGTTTTGTACATTACATCACCAGTGTAAGGATCTCATAAAATTAATTATTTAATAGAAATTGTAACGTAGTTTTCATATCTAAGTTTTACAAAAAGCCCTTGTAGATGTCCCGAAATTGTAAAGAAAATAATTTACCTCGAAATATGTTTTTGGTGGAATGAAAAACGACTTTTGACATCATCGGATACCGTCCAAGGAGACAAGATAATTCCTCAGCTATACCAGTGGTTTTGACAGCACAACAGCAATTCCAATCAACTCGTCTTTGAATTGAAGAGTTTCATAAATCGTGTACCTTCCAAAAATTTAATAATGAACCAACATTTTATAATATAATTTGGTATAAGATTCACTTCTATATGAATAAATTTGTTGATCCAATTTTCTAGAGGTATCAATGATTAACGTGTATCTTTTATAGTACAGGGTGTCTATTCA
>CAJUYH010008812.1:14392-29199 GCA_910591685.1 Galerucella tenella
TTTTTTATTCTGTCACAACCTATTATATCATTAGTTTTATGTTTCTTCTTGGCCCTCTTCAAATTGCCCTTGACCATCATCATAATCTTCAGATGGAGAGCTTGGAAACTGTCTAATAACACTAGGATCCAACCAAAAACTCGACCCTTCCGAACATTCAAATGTATTGCCAAAAAAAACTGAATTACTTATGATATTTCTTATTTTTATCTGTAGGGGCAATAATTGGGTTTCAAACAGGTCTTTCATAAAAGATACTTCGGATTGGTCGTCGCAAAATTCTGAAATTTAAAATTTTAAATAATAGGCATCGTAACGCGCAAGTATGGACAGCTGTGAGATGTTCATAGAGATACTACAGATAGAGGTAACAAACCATAGAGCACAACAGACCTAGAGGTAGCAGCAGACCTAACACAGGAAGCAATTAACTCAGCGTTAGAAAACAACTGCCCAACGGTGAGGAAGAAATCCAATAGGAATGTGCCCTGGTGGACAAATGAACTTGCCGAAGAACGGAGACAGTTGAGAAAGAAGTTTAATAGAACTGAAGAAAATTCAGAAGAATGGACGGATTATAAGAGGGCCCTAACTGAATACAACAAACTGGTAAGGAAAGTCAAGAGAGACTCCTGGAGGAGGCACTGTGAGGAGATAGACTCACGAGTGTGTCAGACTGCAGAAGATTCTCTCCAAGGACCCTGATCAGACTATACACGTTATCAGAAAAGATAACGGACAATACAATGGAAATGGGAAAGGAACCATGGAAGAGCTACTTAAGGTACACTTCCCTGGATCAATACCTACCATGCCACCACAGAACTCTCCAGCGACAAAACTGGATCCACCACGATGGGCATCCAGGATAGATTGGCGAACAGCGAAGGCAGTGGTAGATGCGGAAAAGACAAAATGGGCTATTAACAGCTCCAAACCATATAAATCACCGGGACCAGACGGGATTTATCCTATCCTACTCCAAAAAGGAGGCAACACACTGCACTACAGGGTAAGTGAATTGCTTAGAGCTAGCCCAGCTCTAGGGCATATTCCGAGAACCTGGCAACGCATTAGAGCTCCATTTATACCAAAACCTGGAAAATCTGGACATGTTTTCTCGCCTCTTACCGATGCCGCGTAGCTTCAGATAAATTTGTCAAAAATGGGAATATCCGTTTGAACTCCGGTGAGAGAGAAAGAAACGATTGAAGATATATAGCATTCACGCTATTAGATAAAGACAGTCTAACGGGCACCGAGCTGTCTTGTTGCCTCTATAGTATCTCTGTGGAGATATGTTTGGTAACGTTTAGGCTATAAATTATTAGGTTTGAGCGTGAGTTTAAGATTTAAGATACCTATGCCGACTGAGCTGGATGCCTGTATGTTGATTGTTAGGTTATAAATATTTCAGTTTTCGTTATTTACAAATACTTTACAAACCTTGAGCGAAGGCTATGAAAAAGCTATGATTATATGAAATATTTCCGCTTGATAACCAAGGCAAATCTTTCGGTTTAATTTTAATTTTGTGTAGATAATCTGTTACCAATTTAAACGCAGCATTATCAGATATTATTTCATCAACGTAAACATGACCATCAACAGGCTAAAAAAAACAAAATTATTAGTGATTATTATTAGCATTATTTTTCTTATTCAATAAAATTATCACCTTGAATTTGAGAAGACTTTTATGGAACGGCAAGGGAGAGTTGGCATAATATTTATCAAATATTTCACTAGTGTGTTTGACCAAGTTATTATAATAAGCATCGTTTGTAGTTATGTTATCTGTCATAAATCGTCGACCGACTGAATCAAAATGCTTAGCGATATTTTGTGCAATAGAAAATCCTATTTTTGCTAGGCGAATATGTTCTGGCAATCCACTTGGTACCTTATTGAATACTTCGGGGTGCATTACTGGAATTAAGAAATATAAAATGAATATGAAACAAGTGGAAAATAAGCTTCAGGTAAATCTTCATTGAAATTCACCAGCTGATCAATCTAAGATGCGACAGGTTGAAAATAATTCTGTTTTAAGAGATTTCTTAGATTTAGTTTAGACGGAAAATGCGCAATATCTAAAAATGATTTAATATTGACCCAGATAGCACAATACATCTTAAAGACGTCCAGTTCATGTCTTACTTTGGTCCAAACGTCCTGGTACGTAAAACGGACGTTTTTAAGACGCCCTTCTTACGACAAGTTTGAAACGCCTTTGTAGGGATGTTCTAAAGACGTTTTAAATATGTTGGTAATGTAGACGTTCAACTCTTTTAGCAATTTTTAATTGGGCAAGTCTCCAGCATCACTAAATTATTGAGCACTTGAAAGGTAGAGGGCGACACAGACATACAGTTCCTATTCATGTCATACTTTAAGATGAGAATCATATGAATCAACATTTGGAACTAACCTAACAATGGACTCAGATCATATAGTTGTAGAATATTATGGAGGAAAGAGAAAAGTCAAGAGAACTGTATCTAGAGGTGGAAGGTGAAATAGGAATATTTCAATAATAGTTATTAGCTAAATTAGTTAAAGAAGAGTTATAAATATAATACAATTTTGTAGAATTAGATAAAATGGCATTATAACATTTATTTTCATCAAGTAAAAAGACGGTATATACAAACAAAACTGTGTGTCTTAAAGACGTTCAAAAATGGATGTCCCAAAGACGCCTTGTTTTGTAACAATGTACGTCCTAAATACGTCTTCAAAACATATTTTGGATATCAGCGGACATCTTCGAAACGTCATGAACATCGTGAAAAAACGTCTTTAAGATGTCTTTAAAACGTGTTTGTGCTATCTGGGGAGTAAAGGATCTGAAATATATTAAAAAAACAATAAATAAATACCTATTGAATCACTTGTGTAGAATGTTAATGGTTTTGTACTGAATGGACTTACAAAAAAGTTCAACCTGAAAAAAAAAGGTTTATTGAAATTCAGTTTGACCTAAGACAGATTAAACTAAGACTAAGACAGATTAAACTATTAGATTCCGTTTCACATGAAAAGAAGCCATGTGAAGTTTGCCAACTGACTTGTGCAGAAACCAAAATCAGTCTTGTTTATCTATGTCGCCTTGTAACAACCGTCTCATGCCATTAGCGTCACAAACGATCATGCCGACAGCCATTTTATTATTGATATTTGAGCTTGTGTTTGAAGCAATCATTTTCTGTCGAATATTTTAAGTCGCTTACCTAGTTTATCTGTGAATGTTGTGTGTTTTATTTGATCTAAAACCATGCCAACTAACAAACTTGTTGTTGGTGTTAAAGGAAAACTTATCCACAGTCAAGGCTGGAAGATCCTAATTTTGTATTAACCCACAAAATTTTACAATATGACGCTGTATTTGACAACAAGCTTGCGCAAACGACTGCAACTTCCCGTGGCTTGTTTTTATGTGAAACGGAGTCTATTACATAATGCAGTCGACTGTCAAACTTAGTTGCCTTGATTTATTTTAACAATAATGTACTAGAGTTTTAAGGAAGTTTTTTATGTTTCCTTCCATGATACAAACTAGTCTTACTACAGTCTTATACCTAAGCGCTCCATCATAGGACGAGCTCAAAAATTGATGTCTTTGCAGCATCACTAAATGTTTTGAAGAAACAAATTGATCATGCTTGGGACCAGTTACAAATAATCTTGAATTCCCCACATACACTTTAACAGCTTAGACCGCTTTTATCCCAACTTACAGACTAAGTAGAGAGGGAATCATTGAAAAAAAACCCCTCCTCACTTCTTAGAAATGAGAAGACCTGGGACATGCCACATGAGGTATGATGAAAAAGTATAATTTCTCAAAGAAATTCGTTACGGAATTACGCAACAAGAAGGATTGGGATCCAAATACCATTACCAGACTTGGAAAGAATGCCATTCAATGGTACACAGACGGCTCAAAAGCAATAGAAGGAACTGGGATAGGAGTGTTAGGGCCAGGAACGAAACACTCTGAAAGCTTGGGCAAAAAAGTTTGCCCAGTACAATATTGATAAAGGATACAGAAGACGAAGGATTCTCATAATGTCGGATAGTCAAGCAGCCATTAAAGCACTGAGCTCTTGTGTAATCAGTTCCAAAATGGTGTGGGAATGTCTAGCAGAACTCAATGAACTGGGCGAGAACAATATAGTCACCTTACTATGGATTTCAGGACACACTGGAATAGAAGGAAATGAAATAGCAGATGAATCAGCCCTAATGTAATATTGGAAGGAATAGGTAAAGACGAGAAAAAGAGAAGATCTGACCATTGGAGATATCTAGTAGGGCTTATACAAACAAAGACTCTTCTGGGTGACTACAACCTGTTGAGATCAAATGAATAGATAAGTCAAAGTAAAACTGCGCTAAGAGTTTTAACAGGGATCTTAACAGGATATTGTTGCCTGAAATAGCACCTGAAAAAGCTCAAAATAGTGAAGGAAGAAGAATGTAGATTTTGTGGCATGGAAGAAGAAACCTCCATCCACATACTTTCCAACTGCACATCACTTCAGAATCCTAGAGCACAGCACCTGGAGATTACTGGATAGAAGAGGAACGTTCACCTAGGTTGAAGCCTGCAGACATCCTAATATTCCTCCGGGAAATACGACTGAAGGAACTGAGACTCTCCTCAGAAACTTAGTAAAAGTAAGGGGGCACATTAGATCTTTCAGGTCTCAGTGAATGTCACCCCAAAATACATACAAACATCCCAACTTTGGAGACAAATAGATGAAGGCTACTCCAAATTTATGAACCTTTTTAACTATTGTAGAGCAAATTATTTTTTAATATAAAAATTCACCATACTCACAATGTTGCTGGTGAAGATTTCGAGCCAACAACTCCAAAAATAAATTTCCTATAATTCTTCAGTAATGTTACAACATTTTCTGGAAAATCAAGCCTAATCTTCAAATCCTTGTAATTATCCCTGGTGGCGTTTGTATCCCCAGCAGTTATCAATCCCAAACTCAATTGTTCCAGCTTCTTCACGAATTTTTCTTTTGAAAGGTCATCTAATTTAGATTCTCCTATGGACTCGGCCAGTGATTTTTTCAAATCGGCAAACATTTTATTTGTTTGGTATGTTGGGATGAATATTCTTTTACTCGGGTTAAGCTCGTAGAGGATTGTTGATGCTACATCTGGCATCAGTTCGTGAGCCAAGTTCATACAATAAATATTTTTATTAGCCATACGTCTTGGATGTGCCAAGTTACGGTATAATTGGAAATGTATGTACTCTTGAATCATACCTATTAGTTTACTGTAAAAAAATCAGTTTAAAGTTTAGAGTTTACAATTTACAATTATTGATATATATACTTTGGCAAGTTTATCTGGAGCCGTGGAAGGAATGCAGTCGAAAACATTCGATATTGCCACGTTTAACTGTGAAAAAGCTAAAGTGCTAATTATGTAGTGATAATAATTAGAAAATGGACTTTTTATTATTAAGAATATTAACAATATGATTAAACGTTAATTCTTCAATGTGCTTGTTTCCTTGGATTTTTTCTATTAACATTATTTTTTCAATTCATAAATATTAAAAGATGAGTACTTTTCCAAATTTGTTACGGGCTTCTTCAAGCTCTGGCAGCGTTGTACGAAAACCATAATTTCCACACCCTCCGAATTACATAATTGGTGATTTTTATCGAAAGCTGACTTCTTATTGGCGAGCGCGTGCGGCGTTGGTATTGTCAGTTACCTTTGTATTGTCAATTTTACTTGGTAAATTAGGCACCGTACGCCATTTGTACGTTTATGACATATATGCCTCGCCTCTTACCGATTCCCCGTAGCTTCAGATAAACTTGCCAAGCATACTAACCCTTTATCGATTTTGCCCAACTGTTCAAAAACGAAATTATGATGTTCAGGGTAGGTTAGTAAAATTTTCTCACTACCAGTGAATGTTTTGTTGGGTGCTAGTTTTCCAAAAAATATTTTCCAGTCTATCATTCCAAATTTGGAATTGAAATCATTGATTTCCATATCTTTGAATATATTTTGAGTGCGATTTGTTTGAGCAATAACTGCAGATTCTATGAATTTCTAAAAACAAATACTCCAAGAAAAAAAATGTCTTCTATTTATGTATTTATAAATACCTGATTCAACTCCAATAACTCAGTTAAATACGTCTGAAAAAAAAAATAAAAGAAATAATACAGGGATTAATTATAAAATTAATTTATCAGTACCTCATTTTGTGGTATCTTATTAGTTAGTTTCATGACTTCTTCAAAATCTTCAGCATATAGCTTAACCATTTGTTTCTTGCAATTATTATATTTTCTAAACATTTCATCTAAATCAACTGTTTTCGTGCTTATAGAATTTTGTACAATTTCCGAACATTCCTCTGCACTTTCATCAAAAATAGACCATCCTGTAGTCCTGGTTCTAAGATAACTAATTCCGGGTATGGTTATCTGAAAATTATTATTATTATTATTACTGTAGACAATATGCTGTTAATTGTAGGTACTCCGGATGCCAAGCATAATTACGGTGGTTTGACTTTTCAGAGGTTGGCAACACTTTCGATTATATTGTTAGCTTCCGCCATGTTTAATAATTTGAATAAGTTGAAATTACTCACAGCAATTTGATATATTTCGTCAGAACTAGATATAACTAGACCAATATCAAAAAATGGCATTGCTTGAAGTAAAATAGCTTCAACAAACAGATCTGTGATATCACTGGACACTGGCGCATTGACTGCAAATGTAGAGATAATACAATTCTAATTTAATTAAAAAAATACAAACGATAAACTCACTAAAATCCAATATCATTAAATATTTAAAATCCAACGAATATGCAGTACAACTATCATAAACTCTCTTGAAATCTTGCAAGAATTTTTCGGAAGTGTATGAAATTTTCGTTTTAAGATAATACTCCAACACCTCAAAGTTATCGCGAGAAAATCCATGTTCTTGCTTATACCTTCCACAAACTAGGTGATGGAATTCTTCACAAGGATCAGCGATGTGTTCCATATAAACTAGCATTTGGGAAGCTGATCCTTTACAAATAGGAGTACTGCATTCATTAGGGTCGTCACCTTTCGGCAGCAAAGGTGCACGTTTGAATCGTTTTTCTGGAATTATAGCAATTATTTATGATTTAATAATGTTTATTTGGAGAAGTACTGTAGCTCATGCAATCAAAGCTATTATACAGGATGGCCGAACGAAAAAGAAACAGCCATTATAAAGAACTTTTCAAGCGTTGACATTGGTAATGACTGTTTTGCTTTCATCTGAATTCCCTGTATAATATTCGACAAATTTACTTATCAAAGGACAAAACCAAATTAATAGTTACCCAAATAATTTACTCCAGGTCTTAGGACATCAGCGTCTATCTGAAACGTATTAAAAAAATAACATCAACATTTCGCTTTGGAGCCTTAACTTTGAAGGTACAAGGAAGTCTTTAATTTCATTGGAATTAAACCCTCCAGAACTAAGATGAGAGCAAGAAAACTTTTGAAATTGAATAGAAAATGTATAGAAATTGGGGGATTAATAGGCTTATGACAGTTTTAAAAAAAGATAGGCACTTAACTATAATCATAATATCGCCAAGGTAGTCAGTCCTATTATTTATTGACCTTGGACTTCGAAGGAGCACCAAGAAAACAATCAAAAAGATTCGAACAATGGAAAAAGAAATTTTTACTTACAATTATGGGGCTCTGAGATAACATTATAACACATTATTATTATGAAAGATTTCTCGCAAGTAAATTGAAAAAATTATAAACAAATCACTTACCAAGTATTCTGATGTCACAGTGTATATTAAAAATGAAAATAACAATATAATTTTCAACTTAACCATGATGAACAACAATTTCCAAAGTTGATATTTCGTTTTCCAAAGTTGAAATTTCGTAAGTAACCTCAAACTTGCACATCAGACACACGTATTTGGGTTGGTGTTACCGGGACATTTACGCAGGATATTATTGAAATTAAATTAACTTTCTCACTATCAGAATACGTTTCCTTTTCCTAAGATACTCTTTTAATTGAAAGCTATATCACGCGTATTAAGATAATAAGTTAGGAAGAATGAAATTCCGGATATTATCTACTTCCTACGTGTTATACGTATACAAAATGATATGGAAAAACTGAATTGCTCTCCAAACAAATTTCAAACATAAATCCAATTTGTTATGGGGTATAAAAAAAACATTTCTGAGTATACTCCCTTTGCTTTCAGTCCTCACTGTAAAGATACCCTGATGATTAGAATAGATTAGATTTGATGCGACCTTTTCAGATATATTGTGGTCGTCTCAATCTAGATTACATTCTCTATTCCGTCTCTTTGTGTATAGCCAGTGAGCCTCCAGAATGAATATTTAATACATTTCTTGCCAGTGGTTTCACATCGCCTAGCATAAGAAATCGTACATTCACCAGGTAGTCGCCTGTACTCAACAGTTTCCTTTTCTAGGTGGCAAAATCTGCACTTGGCTTTGTGTGTTAACCCCATTTGGCTTTGCGTGCCTGTTAGGCTTACAGTGACATGACAACATAACTCTTGATTGATAGTTTTCCTATTTCCAATTCAATGAATGGTATTGATGAGCATTCTCTAATGATAGTTACAATTAATTCATTAACAGTAAGCCCTGTATTAAATCCCCGAGAAGATGATCATCTTCTGTCTTTTCCTCTACTCACAACTTTTTTGGTCCCACTTATACATTTAAAATGAGATGTTTGGTGCAACCTCTTTCAGTTTTTTTTATACCCCTTTTTAAAAATTCAAGTTCTCTGCTTTAGGCCGAAATAAATTATTTTTTTACATAATACAGTCGGGATGTGTTTCAAATGCCGAGATTCAGCCAATAATTTTAAGCTCGATGGCACTAACTTTGACTTTAATTGTAGAAGGCTGGAGTTTTATTGTCATTAATCCCAATATTATCTCTTTAATGCATTTAAAGTTCACGAAATTTTATGAAAATGTGTGAACCAAAATCGAGAGTATAATTGAAGAAACTTAAGTTTTCAAATGGATCATTTAGATCTTCGATTAAACAGTAAGTTATGTGCCTAATAAAGCAATTTAGACAGGAAGATAATAAACCGAAGGAAAATCGTGAGTGCCTGTGGAAAGTATATATTCTGCTATTTCATCGACAGCAAGGAGGGATGAGATCTAAATACCATTACCAGACTTGGGGAAGAATGCCATTCAATGGTACACAGACGGATCAAAAGCAATATAAGGAACTGGGATAGGAGTGTACTGACCAGGAACCGAGCATTCTGAAAGGTTGCGGAAAACCCCAAGTATCTGTATCTGTAGGGTAGGGGGGCTGAGTGTAGGCTCACAGCACTTAGGCCACATGTGACCCATTGTACATCCTCCCGAGAAGTTGTCCTCCTGGGTCATCGTCCATCCTGTCCTTCTCAGGAAGGTGGACAGGTCACTAGGAGACATCTCCTTTATATCGGCAGGTGTAGGCCAAGACTCACCGAACACACGCTCTCTTATTGACGATAACTCCGGACACTCGCATAAGACATGCCTGACAGTTTCATCTTCCTGTTCACACATCCTGCATAGGGGTGTGTCCACTAGCCCCATAGTATGGAGGTGTTTCCTTAGTTGACAGTGGCCAGTCAGAAATTCTACTGTTAAACGTAGGTTTTTCCTGGTCATCGCCAAATATTTGTTCGGTGCCAGCTTCCCAGGGTCGCCCAGGGTGATCCTGGCAAGACTGCATCCTTTGATTCCATCCCATCTCTTAAGGGATTGAGCATGGGTGTAACGTTTGGCTAGTTCCGCAATTGTCGAAGTCGTTAGGCCGTAGGTGTCACTGGGTCCTAGAATTTTTAGTCCAGCGGCTTCCCTGGCTAAAGAATCGGAAATGCGATTCTCTTTACTCCAGTCGTGCCCTTTAACCCACCTCAGGATAATATTGTTATCTGCCGAGGCGTCATCTAAATATTGGTGGCACTCTAGTACTAGCCTCGATATAACACGTTGTCTGTTCAAGGCTAATAGGGCTTGTCTACTATCAGTGCAGATTGTTATGTTTTTGCCAGAAATTCCTCTTCTGGTTAGTTCTTTTGTGGCAATTGAGATACCAGCCAATTCTGTTTGAACCACGCTGGTATTGTTTCCCATTCCCCACTTAATCTTTAGGCTTAGTGCTCTCGAGTAAACTCCACATCCTGAGCCTTCTTTCATTTTTGAACCATCTGTATATGTGCGTATTGCATTTGCAGCATCTGGCTCTGTGTTCTGTTTCATTTGTATTTTGTAGCGTTTGTTAAACAAAAACCTGGGTTCAATTGCATCATTGGCTGCCTTTAGCTGAGGTAGCGCAGTAAGCTTAACCTCAATTGGCCCACTCCAACTTCGGGGTTAACGCAACCTCCTTGACGTACAGGTCCAGAGGGGTCATACCAGTAATTAGTTCCATTGCTGCGGTTGGTGTTGTTCTCATGGCTCCTGTGATGTTTAAACAAGCCATTCGCTGTATTTGATATAATTTTTGGATGGCCGTTGCTTGTAGAACCTTCGGTCCCCATGCAATTGCTCCATACGTTAACATGGGTCTTATTATTGCAGTGTAGATCCAGGTGACCACACGGGGTGACAGACCCCGTGTGCGTCCCACTGTCCTCCGACACTGCTCATAAGCCACTTATGCTCTTTTTGCTCTGCTGTGTAGATGAGAGTTCCATGTTAGTTTCCTGTCAAGTAATACCAAGGTATTTCACCTCTTCCGAAAAGTTTAGTTTGCTTTTGAAGATTTCGGGAGGTTTTAAACCCGATAAATTTCTTTTCCTGGTGAAAAGAACCATCACAGTCTTTCTGGGATTGATCGACAGTGAGTGTTCCTTACACCATGTTTCAATTAATTTAAGCCCATCCTGCGCTCTATCGCACAGTGTGTTCACAAATTTGCCAGTCTGCAAGATAACTATGTCATCTGCGTATGCAAATGTGTAGAATACATTGTTGTTGAGGTGATTAATCAGGGTGTCTAGGACTATGTTCCACAGAAGGGGTGATAAGACTCCTCCCTGTGTACATCCTCTCATGACCAGTCCTCTTACTGTGATGTCTTCTACATTGATACTTATTTATCTACTAGAGAGCATCTTGAGTATACGTTCTTCTACCACCAGAGGTACATTGCTGGAGTTGAGTTGCTGGGTAATTGTTGGAAAGGTTGTTTTATCAAACGCTCCCTCGATATCTACGAATATACCCAGGGTGGATTCTTTGTTGTCCAATGATCTTTCGATTCTGCCAACCACTTGGTGAAGGGCCGAATCAGTGGATCTTCCCGGAGTATATGCATGCTGACTTGGATGAAGTGGGTTGTGAACTAGCACCATATCTCTTATATACCATCCCTTATATATACGACCAGGAACCGAGCATTCTGAAAGCTTGCGGAAAACCCCAAGTATATTTCAAGCGGAAAAAAGTGTGCCAGTTCAATATTGACAAGGGATTATTATAATGTCGGATAGTCAGGCAGCCATTAAGATATGTCTAGGCAATGAACAAGGCGAGAACCCCTAACTGGGGACTCCAGGTTACACTGGAATAGGAGGAAATGAAATAGCAAATGAACTAGGGAAGAAGGGACTGAAACACCCTTTTGGGGGCACAACAATAATCAGATCGTGCTACAGATATCCTACTTAAACTTAAAGATTCCACATATGGTTGAAAACAGCATTCTTTTCAGTACTTCCAATCAAAAAGAGTGAGTGCTTTCTGCAGTCAAGTACTTTTTCGCGATTAATAATAAAATAGGTATCTCCATTAGCTCAAAGTTACTTACAATCTCGTAAATAATTTAATTATGAATAATTCGCATCTCCATGATAATTTAATTTTATAATGTGACCTGCATCAAACAACTGTAGATGATAATTTCAGTTGTCTATTAAATCTCTAGTAAGGAATTTCATCTGGGAATATTAGATAATGGAGCTGGAATCGTGAAATTAAATTGAATAGGTCGTCACATACCAGTCAACAAATACATTGGGTTTAATTAGGTAGATTACAGGGTATCTTGTAAAGTGAATTTTATGTACTGATTTTGTGAGATAAATACCTAATATATAATTATTATTTCTCATCTTTAATATCTGACAAATCTTTATCAGTAATTGTAGATTAATCATTCCCAAGCTTTGTATTTATTAATTTGAAATATTTTTCAATATAATAGTGGATTAAAACGTCTAGAAATGAACCTGTACCTACTGAAGATTAAGCTTTCTAATTTTATCATTATTGTACAATTTTGTATGTAAATTTTGGAAGTACATTGCCTTACTAACTGCGGTAGACTGAACAGTTCGTGCACATTCATGTAAATATGTGGAATTGCTAACAATTAATGGGATTATTCGCCAATTTATCAGAGATAATTTAACTAAAATGTAAGAGCTCAAGTTGAATAGGGACTGAGAACGAAATATTATGCTTTTGTGACCCATTTAATATTCCGTAGAAATCTCATGGATGCGGAGAAAAACTGCCGTTGAAAAAATTGATAAATTTATTATTAATGTTGTAAATAATCAATATTAATTCATTAATTTTTGGGTTGTACCACTTACCATATCTTCTACTTTAATTGTCGGAAAGGAAGAGATGTCTTTGTAGTATTTTGTTTACTAAAATATCTATTATTTATTAAGCAGAACTTTAGTTCTTTACGTTAGGTTGGAGCGACCGGGGGTCGCGGCACAAAAGATCTGAAGTTTTATCCAGAGTAAAATAAATTCTTATATTAATATGTGTATTTATTTATTGATTCAAAAAATTTGATTTTTGCTTAAAAGTTAACTAAAGCTCTTACCGTGTGTCCTGCGACACATTCTTCGATTTTTTTGGAACTTTAGTTCTTTACGTCAGGTTATGTTTGAGCGACCGGGGGTCGCGACGCAAAAGATCTGGCCGGTACGTTACGTTATGTTACGTTGCTTCATTATGTGCCTTACTTGCGTGCGTATGCTCTCTCCTGAGTCTCTCTCTCGTTTACGAAGCAGCGATTCATATGCTTCGGTCGGGAAGCGAACCCGGGTCGCCCGCGTGGAAGGCGAGCGTTCTACCACTGAACCACCGATGCTATATGAAAATTCTATGCAAAGCTGGTATTCGCAGTGCTGGTGATCTACTTGAATTTGTTCGGATAAATTTTTACAAATATTTCCATATTTTTTTTGCGCGATTGATCTTTTTTGTTTATTTACAGCATCGGTTGTCAGGACGGTAGGTTGTGTTTACTGGTTTCTAAGTTCAACACGTCAGTAAGTGATTTACTTACCGTTCAGACGTCGAAAAGTAATAAACAATTTCACCAAAATGCAAAATATTTTTTAAACTGATCGTGAAGTACAAATGTCACTTTTGACATTCCGTTCATTTCGAAGAAATTTAAATTATTTTATTCGGAATTTATTTCAATACGATCGCGCAAAAAATGGTATAAGCATCTCGAACGTTAAGGGTAATTACAACGTTTGCATATAGATTCCTCTCGTGAAATTGGACAAAATGATATGAGAATTAAGGGGTCTAGCACATTTAGTTTTCGAAATACAGGGTGTTGAAATTTTGAAAACTTGAATGTTTTAATAATAATAAGTTTAAAATGGATGGATAAATTGATTTGACATTTGGCAGGTTGTTTTTAAATGTAAAAGGGCATATTTTAATAGAAATAGTAGTTTGTGCACCTAGTGTGGATATGATGGCCACATCGCAAGAGGACGAAGTTTGAGCACGACGCCGTAGGCGGAGTGCTCAATCGTTTAAGTGCGATATGGACAATCCACACGAGTCGAACAGCAAATTTTTTCTACGACCCACTTAAGAAAAAATCTAGAAAATAAAAATTTTTATAAACTGTAATATAACTTCAAATTGAAAATTCAACAATTCAACTTTATGTTTCCACTATTTTTTTTGTGGTAAAAGTTCTTGAATGTCCAATTTGTATAATGCTACGTTTTCCCTTTTTAAATATACGATGCTGTTATAAGTAGATGTTGCCAGTCGGACTACCTCATGAAGGGTACCGTACCATTATCTATAATAATGAATATTCTGCTAAATATTTCAAACGTCTACCTGTTGTAGTTATTAATATCAAGCAGAATAATTATTTAAAAATAAAATTAACAATAAAAAAAACTTCTTCGCGGGAAATCGAACCCGGGTCTACCGCGTGAGAGTCTGGTTTGCTTACTACTCGACCACCGAGGAATATATACAAGTTGTTTATCTATAACGTCAGATGTATTACATACATTTTGCTTAAAAGGAACTAAAGTTCCTACCGTGTGTCCCGCGACACGTTCTACCTTTTTTATCATTTATTATATTTTGATAAACGCTACTGACATTCCCTTTGAAAATTAAATAAATAAAAACCGTGAATCGAATAAGCTTGACCCAAATTTTCTCAAGTGAATTGAAAATTGAATATGGGAGGATCTTAGCGGTTATAGATTTTCACAGGAACATGATTTCTAATCTGAGAAATTGTAAGGAAACGTATTAATTTTATCCGGCGCTTTCTGTTTGAGACAACCAACAAATTTTCCATTCAACCTTGATTGTGGATTGAAGATTTCTTGTTCTTGTTATTAAGGAAATGACGTGGATTTAAGAGCCAACAGCGAATGAGAGGTTGTATAGGCCTCATGAATAATTAATATATTGATTTTATTTAAAATATA
>CAJUYH010008813.1:0-14805 GCA_910591685.1 Galerucella tenella
TAATAATAATAATCTCAACATTATGTGCAACAATAATATGAACACATAATCGTGAACACGATGAGGTGTGAAATTTACAAAATTAAGAATTGCGTTTTTTCTATCCTAGGGTTTTTTTTTCATCAGTTTACCAGATCATTCAACCATATGTCTCGGCCTGAAAAGCTGAAACAAACAAAAAAAAATATTAATTTTATTCATTCTTTAATAACAGTACACATAAATAGGGCGTGCATAAATTCGACGCTAAAATTTCACTTAATCTTTTTTTCATTTTATGTACCTGCTTGTATACCCTTAAATTCGACGCTAGGTACCTCTACTAATCATTCTACCTGTATTATTTTGTATAAAAATATCAGAAAACAAGAAATAGAAAACTAAAAAAAAAACAAGAAAACCCAGGCACAAACCCGGTTGATCAAATACAAGCTTAATCCTTGAAGGACATAATCCTTCCGGGTCTCTTCTGGGCTACAGGTAGTTAGCGTCCAATTTGAGGCCGCCCCAAAAATAGAAGGTGCAAGTGAAATTTTTTCTGGGATTTGTTTTTATTTGGGTCTATCTCTTACCTGGCTTTAGCAGATATCCATTGAGAATGCAACATTTAGTAAAAAAGCATCAGTCTATTTTATATATTATAAAGGTAATAAAATATTTATAACGTTAGCGTATTAATTTTTTATATACATACAATACTGATTATCACAAATCAACCTATAACCCCTAATTTGTGCATTTCCAAAAAACCTACAAAGAGTCCCAAAAATACCACAGGTCATTTGTGAGAGGTAAAGTAGGCTAGATAAAAATTAAACTGTATCAGAGTTTTTTGTAAAAACAGACTAAAAACTCAAAAAATCGTAAAAACCACAAAAATGGAAATATGAAAATAAAATAAATACAAAGCAGGAAAAATTTTAACAATAATTTGCAATATAAAAAGAGATAAAAATGTAAATAGTAATTTATTATTTTCTATTTCAGCATCTTCATCTTCTTCTAGTTGCAATATGGTGAGTACTATTTATACTATATATATATTTTTTATATTTAATGTATTTGTTTCTTTTGGGTTGGTAAATTTGGATACACAAATTAAAGGTATAATAAAAGGTATACTCTTTTTCCATCTCACATTACCTCATAAATTATACGATTTTATATAAGATAACAATAATATTTTTGATATGATATGATACAATATATTATAATAAGTATATGTAACGTAAATAATACCTATTGTCTAGCACAAAACATCGGAAAATTCTAAAAAAGAAAGTAGGATCCCTTGAACCGAATTAGATAGATGGATGATGTAGATACAGGGTGTCCCACTGCGTTTAGCGATTAAGACAAGTAATATATCAGAATTTGGTCACGTGACGTAGCATTCAAAATTATTAATGGGACAACCTGTATATTTATGCTCCTTCCGATAAAACAATTCCAACCAACTAGCACACTTGGGGTCTAAAGTGATTAATTCAGGAGCTACTATTTAAAGGATTGCGAGTTGAAAAATTCATAATTGAATCCCCTGTAATTTTGTCGTGGCACACCCTGTATAGTCAAATGCAGTCTTATCATGCGGGTCATACGATTCAACAAAGACATACTCACCGTTTTTATTGTTTTCCTTTATTGTGTTTAATCATAACTTCCAAATAATATCCGTAAGAGAAATAGGGAGAAAAAAGGATAACCTCTGTGTCTTCTGATTTGATACATATGGTTAGTGACCTTTGAACCCGCAGGATAAGAGCGCTTTTGACTACACACAAAATATTCAAGAACTTTTGTGCTACATTTTTTAAATTTTTTTTTATTTAATCCATAAAATATGGCATTTCGTTTGAAGAAATATCGAACTTATACTATACATTACAGATATACCGAACTATCTAATTCAACCTCATTCTTTTTAAAATTTCCCAAACATATTTTTATTGCAATTTTATTACTTTATAAAAGTCGACGGTGGTCAAACGAACCTTATTAAATATAATATTAAATGTACTAAGCAATAAATTTTAATGCTATGGATGGTTTGAGCACAACTGGAAGGTTTAGGATGGATGATATTTACAGGAGGGGGTTCGATGATCTCATCAAATTGATCGCTATCAGCGAAAATCAATGAGGACGGAATCCAACGCAGTCTGTTTTAAAATAGATATTTACGTAATTAGTTATGAAAAGAGCGATATTGTTCAACAAGCGTAATATTTGCCAAAACGAGCGCTAGCGAGTTCTGCAAATTATGCGAGTTGAACAATGTCGCTCTCTTCATAACGTGTTTACGTACAACGTTTTATCTAATTCCGCGCTTTCATAATATTCAATAAAATCTTCAATTACAATGATAATATTGAAGTGGAATCAAATGGTGTTAGAAGTATTGTTACTATGATGTATTCACCCAGAAAATTAACTTACTTTAAATAACTGTGTCCTGAATAATGTATTCAATGTTTATAAATCTCAAAATACTATTTAATTCAAATAATGGGAATTGTACAGTTTAAATAATGAAATAATTGTCAGTTTTGACAGTACCTACCTAATACATGAATTATTCTGTGAAACTCATGTGGTATCTCTATGTTGAAACATAAACAGTTACGTAAAGTTTTTACATAACTACTTTTCATAACTGATATATGAAGGTTATGAAAAATGTGACGTTACCTAACGTCAAGGAGTGACGTAAAGTGTCACATTTGATAGCGGAATTAGATAAACAATTTAAATCAATCAAAGATCCGATGATTTTAATTACTTGATAATAATAATTGAAACTTACCTAGAACAAGGTCTGACATTTAGACCGTTAATAGCTTTAATTCCTAAATCTAATCTTTGGGTATTTTGCAATTCGAAACCGTGGATGCATCCGTTAAAGCCTTGCGTAAATCTATTTCCCGTCATCCTGGAAATATTCGGCGTTCCACCGATGTAAATATTTCCTTCGACGCTCAAAGACGTCGAACTACCTGGAGCGTCTCCTTCTTCCGTCCAACTATTGTCAATTTCTATTGAACCTCTTTTACCGTCTCGCTTCAAGATGACACTGTGTCGATTTCCATCGTCGATGCGTCGTTTATCGTTTCTGATAACAACAGGCCCGTCTCCCAGATCGAAGCTGTATTCCAGAAAACCGTTGGCAACTGAAAAAATAAAACGAAAAAATTTATTAGAGGGATTCAACTGCCATAGTGAGACCAATCATCACTTATGGAGCCACTACGTGGAGTAGTATTGACGACGAGAGAAAATCTCCCCAAAATTCAAAGACTAGCCTGTATATGCATTACAGGATCAATGAGAACATGCTCAACCTCACCTCTCTACATATAGTGGTGAAAATAGTTGCAGAAAGAACAAGATACAGACTAAGTAGAGAGGGAATCATTAAAATAAACTACCACCTCACTTCTTAGAAATCAGACAATCTGGGCATAGTATATAATCAGAAGAATAGTAGGTTCACTCCTCGTCGGCTCCTTCATGTAGCGCTGCTAAAGACTTGCCGAAAAACGTAAAAGCACACGTGTGCCGTATATACAGGGGTCGCGCGAATTACTATCTTCATATCTTGTTGATTTATAAATGGAGTGTTTGGTACGGGGGCTGATAAAAATGTACGTTGGGCTAGATAGGATAGTCAAGCAGCCATTAAAGCACTGATCTGTTGTGTAATCAGTTCCAAAATGGTGTGGGAATGCCTAGACAAACTCAAAGAAACAGGCGAGAACAATATAGTCACCTTACTATGGATTCCAGGACGCACTGGCATAGAAGGAAATGAAATAGCAAAAGAGGGGGACTGAAATACCTTTCTAGGGGTCTGAACCCTTTTGCGGAATCAGCTCCAATGTAATATTGGAAGAAATAGGTAAAGCCGACTAAAAGAGAAGATCTGACCATTGGAAAGATCTAGTAGGGCTTATACAAGAAGAAGAATGCAGATTTTGTGGCATGGAAGAAGAAACCTCCATCCACATATCTTCCAACTGCACAGCACTTCAGATTCCTAGAGCACAGCACCTGTGAGATTACTGGATAGAAGAGGAACATTTACCCAAGTTGAAGCCTGCAGACATCCTAAAATTCCTCCGGGAAATATAGGACTAAAGAAAGAGAGAAATACATACATACATACTTTTTTTGAAACTTACTTGTTAGTGCTATGTAGTTATTTCCGCGTCCACTGGAACTTGGAGTTTGTCCGTGCCAGAAAATGAGTCCGTTGGATTGGTTGGTCGATAATTCTAAAGCGATAACTTCTTGTTCCCCTTCGCGATGTGCCAAAAGTTCTCTGTTGAATTCCAGATAACCGTTTCCGTCAAAATGAGCGTCGTTACGTATTTCCGTCACTGAAATTAAACAATATTAAATTAAATTAAATATAATGATATTAAAATATTAATTACCTTGATCGCAATTACGTCCGGTAAATCCAAGAGTACAGTCGCATTCGTACTGGGTGTTCTTCAAAATGCAGTTACCTTGATTTTGACACGGATTCGGTTCGCAAACGTTTTCCGCAGTTTCACAATTTCTACCGGTAAAACCGGGTGCGCAAGCGCATTGATAAGAGGTGGGCGATAGAGGATAGCATTGTCCGTTATTTTGGCACGGGTTATTCGTACAACTGACGTGTCTGAACGGCCTATCCGTGTTGCTACTTGAAAGGTTATTGTCGATTTCATCTTCGGCACTGCAATCTCTAACGTTGGCGGAATCGGTGATGTTTTGAATCATGTTGATGTCGATACCAGCAAGATTTATCTGAAAATTCAACAAGTTAAACATTTTCTTTGTTTTTGTTTGATTTGTACTTACATCTCCGATACATCCGTTAAATCCAGAATAAACTTGTACGCCTTCGTTAATTTTAACGTGATGCTTGTCATAACCTCCGATAAATAGTGGAGTTTGAAGATTGATGGTTTTGTAGTTGCCTGAAGATCGTCCAATAGCCGGTGCTTGTCCGTCAATGATGAGTCTACCTTCACCTAGAGATCTGGTTGCGGTAAGAACATGCCATTCGCCTGTCTTCAAATCGGTATTGTCTCTAATAACCGTTACACCTGTAAAAGATTGGAAAAAATTTAAATATTGAGTGTATTTGGGAAAATTTATTTATCTCACCGTTTCCAGCATCAAATCTGAATTCTAAATGTCTATCTTTGATCGCTAAACTGATAAAATTGCCGTAACCTTCTTCGCTTTCACTGCAATAGAGTAGAATACCGTCTTCTAAATTGTTCGGTTTGATTTTCAAGGTAAGTTTCAATTTTCTAGCCGGTTTCGGTGTCGGGTAAGCTATAAATGCATCGTTTTGAAAAGCCGGTTCTATTACTGTAATTTCTCTTTCGCATCGACGTCCTGTACGACCCAAGGGACACTGACATTCAAAACTGTTATCTGTATCGATGCATCTTCCGATTCCACAAGCATCTGTAGACAAAACAAATAAATTCAATTCTATTTAGCGTTTGAGCGTATTGATAATATTATACACCAAAATGGTGGAGACTATTATTATTGACCAAGACGTTAGACGGCGTAGGACGGTATAGTAAGGCTAAAGCAAGGGAGTAAATAGGCAGCAAGAGTTCGGGACCATGGCGGAGGCGCTAACATGGGAATCTCCACAAGAAAATCGTCGAAAAAGCTAAGGTCTGAAAACGTCAAAATTGACTCCAATAGTGGTGGTGCGCAGGCGCACGTGATTTACCCCCGTATGGAGCAGAGTGTGTGTTCGGAGAGTTGGAGTAAGGATGGTTGCCGGGACACTTGGCAACGTGACGTTTGACGTGACAACGTGACGTTTGACGTGACAACGTGACGTTTGACATTTGACGTGATGTTTGACATAGCACGTGACACGCGCAAAAAAAAATTATGGAAATAATAGTACAAATTCATCCGAACAAATTCAAGTAGATCACCAGCACTGCGAATACCAGCTTTGCATAGAATTTTAATATAGCATCGGTGGTTCAGTGGTAGAATGCTCGCTTTCCACGCGGGCGGCCCGGGTTCGATTCCCGGCCGGAGCATATGAACCGCTGCTTCGTAAACGAGAGAGAGACTCAGGAGAGAGCACACGCACGCAAGCAAGGCACATAACGAAGCAACGTAAACATAACGTAACGTAACGTAACGGTCAGATCTTTTGCGTTGCGACTCCTGGTCGCTTAAACATAACCTGACGTAAAGAACCAAAGTTCCAATAATAGTAAGAGATGGGATGAAACCAAAGGATGCAGTCATCCCAGGATCACCCTGGACGATCCTGGGAAGCTGGCACCGAAGAAATATTTGGCAATGACCAGGAAAAACATACGTTTAACAGTAGGATTTCTGACTGGCCACCGTCAACTAAAGAAACACCTCCAAAACTATGGGGCTAGTTGACACACCGCTATGCAGGATGTGTGAACAGGTCAGGCATGTCTTAAGCGAGTATCCGGAGTTATCGTCAATAAGAGAGTGTGTGTTCGGTGAGTCTTGGCCTACACCTTGCTGGGAAAGACAGGATGGACGATGACGTAGGAGGACAACTCTTCGGGAGGATGTACATTGTACAATGGGTCACATGGCCTAAGTGCTGTGAGCCTACACTCTCCCTCCCTTCTTTAAAGTTACAGTTACAGAAGTTGATAATAGAAAAAATTATTAATTAAACTTCTCAGGTGTCCAGAAGAAACAATAATTGTCAACTTTACAACAAGTAGTGGAAAATATTACAATGTTTACTTACGTGGCGAGCAAGCTTCTCCCTTCAATTTACTACAAGTCGGTCCGCTGTATCCTGACGAGCATACACACATGTAACCTTCCTTAGACAAAGCTTCCTGGCAAACTCCTTGGTTTTGACATTTACTTTCGCTGCAGGATTCACACGTCGTTATACCAGTTTTGTTCAAGGCTTCTCGTAATATGTCCAAATGAGAATGTCCGATCTTAAAGCGACTAATACAACCGACGAATCCGTGGTATTGTTGGTATCCCAAAACTTCAGGTGATATACCGTTAACGCTAGGTACTCCTCCCAAGAATAACGGTTCCGTCAAGTCTAAACCTGTATATTTGCCTTCGGCTACTCCGACGACCGGTCCATCTCCGTCTATGTACATCGTTACCTTTCTTCTATTCCTGGAAATTTTTATGGTATGCCAATCGCCGATGGTGATAGGTCTTTCTGCTCTAATCAGTGTACTACCGGATCCCAAGTTGAATTTGAATTCCGGTACTCCACCCGACAAAGACAGTGCTATGTAATCGCCTGCAATATCGTTTCCTTTTTGTCCGTTGTATAAAATTAACCCGGTGTCTTGTTGGGGTTTGAATGAGATTTCGAAGACGAATTGCATGTAGGAGTCGGATAGAGTTGGGATGGAAATGTAACTGTTGGGAGCTTGGGTGAAGTATGGTACTATGCCGGTTACGACGAGTATTACTGGAATGTCCATGGACCGTTCGCCGTTGCTGGCCGTACACGTGTACACGCCGGCATTTGAACTGTCTACGTCGTTGAGTTGAATAGTTTTCTAGAAAAATAAAATAATTTATTATATTAATTACGATTATTGAGCGAATAATCTTACTGAAAATTCATCGACATCTCGTGGTAATTCTCCACCTTGTTTGGTCCAGACGTATTCGGTAGCGTCGAAATTTGCTTTGCAATCCAATTGAACTGTGGATCCTCTTTCGGCTTCTTTGGTTTGTAGAGGTGGTTGGTCTTTATATTGATCGTCTAAAATGAAGAAACATTTTAAACAACGTCTCCGTAGATATTATAGAATCGAACGTACCGATGACAACCAAATTGTAATCTTTGTAATAAGTGGATTGTCTTCCTGTAGCTTCACATCTGTAAACACCCTCATTTTGTGGTTCCAAATCGGTGATTCTCAAAACTGTATTTACACTTATAACATTTTCTGACAAAGATCCCGATAATTTCGACCACATGGTAATGGCACCTCTTTCTGAGGACTGACAGAATACCTCGATGTCTTCTCCTACGTAGTGATCAGCTTCTGGTGGATTGAAGGAAATTGCATACTGAGGTTCTACTGGTAGATAAGGTCTAGCTGGCGGTGCGGGCCCTAAAATGTTTACATGATAGATGGAAAATTTAAAAAAGAAAAAAATGTATAATAGAGTATCTGTGTTTTTTTAACTGTGAATTAGGGGGCGTCCATTAATTACGTGTGGTGTTCTAGGGGGGGAGGGGGACAAGCTAAATCTTCCCAAATCTCATTTAAGGGGGAATGGGGTTTTGGCAAATATTTTTCTCACAGAAAACGGTGTGAAGTTGCGTTTAAAAAAAATTACGTTAATACTCACAAATACCTATTAGAACAAGTTTTTTTGTCTCTCAATAATCCAACATGTTTACAGTCCAAATAAAGGTGTGAGATTAGGAGAAGGGGAAGGGAGTTGAGGAAAATCTCACGATATCTCACCAAGGGAGGAGAGGGGGTTGAAAAATTCTCAAAAACGCCTCACGTAATTATTGAACCCCCCCTTAGTGAAGATCAAAAATACAGATACGCTCTAGAAAATAATCAGTGGCATAGTTACTTAATTTCTAAAAAAATGCATCTCAGTAATGTTGACCCAACACGACTGCTGCCTTTTATTGAGTGTTAATATTATCTACATAGTTTTGTTAAAATGAAAACTATCTACTTTTTTTTTATGAATCTGTCCCTAAAAACCCGATAACTACACCACTGTTCGATAGATTACAAGAGATTTATATAACAGAAAAGATGTGGAAAAACATACAATTTCATTAGTAAATACGACATAAATAGCAACTAGATTAAACATGTTTTATTACACAAAAGTATATTTTAACATTAAATGATTATCATGTTGAATGTGAATTATTAGGCATTAATAAAATAATAAATGAATCATTTAATGTTAATTTTTAAAGCCTTTTCATACAAAACAGTATAAAAGGGCCTCTACAATATTAGTTATAAAAGCACTAACAGGAAATGTGAATAACATATTAAAATAATTTTGTCCGTCCCCTTTTTAAACAACAAACATCGTCTACACTCGAAGACTTGACATCACGAAGAGCTAGATCTAGACAACGAAGAGGCTATAGGAGGAAATTTAAAAAAAAAATACTAGTGTTAAGCTAGATTTTATTGAACAAACCCCGTCGTTTCCTGTTCGCACAATCCATTTCGTCGCTATCATCGCCGCAATCGTTTCTTCCATCGCATCTAAGACCTTCCGGTATACAAATCTTATTTTTACACGACCAATATCTGGCTTGGCAATTCCATCGACGTGCTGTGAGATACATGCAAGGTGCAACATTAACAATTTACATTGTTTTAAACGTGTCCGGTGTACCATTTCGTAACTAACTCATTTTTTTACGCAGAAAGTATCTTTAGCATCTTAAGTTTCTTGGTCTTTTATACAATGAAAGATTCTAGAAATATTGATAGGCCAGTCGGTATCGGTATGGGTCATTTTAGACCAAGAGTACAAGTAATTAGCAATACGGCTGAAGTACCTTGAAGTATGTAGATTAATATAAAAAAAAAGTTTGCCAGTGGAAGTACAAATTAAAAAAATCGTACTAACTACAAAAATGTAAATAAAATATAAACCATTACAATAGTATTTCCGTTAAAAAATGGTTACGAAAAGGTACACTCCTATATCTCACTACAAACTGTACAAAATCAATATTTACACACAACAACCAAAAAGTACTAACCTGTTAGAATTAGATCGACATAATCACTGACAGTACCATTTCTAGTTTGAATCTCGCAATAATACCTTCCTTGATCTTCTTGTCTAACATTTCTGAGGTACAAGAGCTCGCCATTTTCTTGAGCACCGTAAGGAAGCTCAGGTCCTTCCCTGAACCAACGAACAGTATTGGCGAAATTAGGATTGGTGACCCTACAGCGCAAGCTTACATTAGTACCGACTGGAGCTTGTTGTTGTTTCTGTTCAGCTTTAATGGCAGGTCTCGATACATTTTCTACAAAAAAAAAAAAAACTTAAAACTAACTTTTTCTTCAACTCTTCCCTTGGTAGTAAGCATACAATCCATGCTCTAATCTTTTGGATTTATCCTAAAGATATACAAGCGACTTACCTTCAACAATAACATCAGCTACAGCTTCTGCCTTGCCCGCTCTATTATTGGCTGTACACAAATATCTACCGGCATCTTGAAGTTGAATATTATTAAAACGGATATAACCTTCTCTTGTATAAACTGAATTAGGTATGTCACGACCCATAGGTGACCAAGATATTTCGATGGGTTGGTCTCCGCTAGCGCTGCAATTGATGTAAGCATCTTCACCAGGATGTACTACTTGACGTTGAGGAATTAGAGTTATTCTTGGTGGAACTAGAAAATAAACATTACTATGTTTATGTCGAATTTTTCAAAATGATTTTATGGAGGTGATGGTGAAGAACCCTCGTTGGGCGCAATTCTCACAGAATAGGTGAGTGGTGGTGTGGTCAATGCACACTAAAGAGAAACCTTGACATTGGTCAGTGAAGACTTGAGCAGTTAAACTTGCAACAAGTTGTCCCGGTGTGTTCCATCTTCAAGAATTTTATTTTAGATGAACTATAGTTTGGCAAGTTTATCTGAAGTTACGGGGGATCGGTAAGAGGCGAGAAAACATGGCGCATATCTGTCATAAACATACAAAGGGCGTAATTTTTCGATTCACGGCTTCAGATAAACTTGCCAGAGTACAATTAATGATTTAACAAATGTGATGATTATAAACAATGAATTATATACCTTCATGCTAACAAAAATAATAATAGTACCGATGATTAACACAATACCTAAATTTGCACAAATAATTTCTTCGGCGGCTGAATGCAGATAAAGAAAAAACAAAAATATAAAATTAGGTTGAAATAAATTTGAACAAGTATAAACTAGTGAATCAACTTTTGTGGTTTCGAATACAAATGTGTTTTTGCATGCATTTTGGTGCACTAGTTTATACTAGAATATTTTTTATTAAAAAATTTGTATAAAAAAAATGGTACTTACAAATAACCGTTAGATATGCGTTAACATTAAAGATGGGACGTGCGGATGAATCAAATCCGGTGCATCTGTATTCTCCTTGTGCTTCTTGCTCTACGTTGTCGATGTACAAAACGCCACTTCGTTGGATCGAGTTGCTGGGGAGCGGGGTACCGTCAGTTCTCGACCAACTTACTTCAATCGAAGAACCTGGACAAAATACGATATTTTTTAATCATTTTTCCATGAATGTTCTTATTAGAAAATAAGTTTACCTTCACTGTTTCCAATGCTGCATCTTAACTCGGCTCTTCCTCCCAAAGCTGCTGTAAATTCCTGATCATGAGTGGGATAGGGAGGTCTGTATGTTGTAGTATAGTGTGGTCGGGATGGTTCGTTGTCTTTCCATCCACCATTACCGGAGGATGTTGCGTCTTCACCTTGAAAATTTCAATATTTCTTACATTTACCTTTTGGATATACGGCCGTTTTCATAACGAACTTAAACACTGCTTCAAGTTTTAAAGCAATCTTTAGATAAAAATCGATTTCATAACAGTCTTTATAACTTCAAGTGACTTCAAGTTAAAGTGGACACAATCGCGACTTTAGGCGACTTTAACCTCAAAATTTAAGACAGTTTTCAGATTCAGATTCAGGTTAAGCAAACCTGCAATAGTGGCGAGATGGCCAGGGAGTGCTCATGATCAGACTATTCTTGATAATAGTCGATTGAAAAATACGCCAATTTAGGAGGTTCCATTAAGGGGAATCTATCGGCAGCGATTTGACAAAATATCGAAGTATTTTTGGCAAAGAATTTTGAGCTAATGGATGTATTGAAAATTAAGAAAAAAATATATCATGTAGATTAATGTTGAACTTAGAGTTCTCATCGAATAAAAACTTTGAAATGCTAACCAAATTTTGTTGAAAAAAATACGAATCATGAGGTAATTACACATATTAATCAAAGTTTGAGCCCTTGTAAACAATTAAATATGGATTAAATGGAAAAACTAATTGATGAGAAGTCTAATTTGAAGCTTTATGAATACTATATAAAAATCTCAGAGTCCTCAAATTACTTATGACCGTACAATTCCTTATTGAAATTCGGTTGCTACCACTAAAATATCGGATAAAAATCCATCTCTCGCTTTCCTATCCTTCTATGACTGACATTGTCTCTCTGCTTCGGTAGTCGCGTGCCGTTCCATTGCTGATACAACGCTCGCCGGTCTCCCAGTTCAGTACTGACGAAGCTTATAGAGTAGTACGTGAACCAAAATCCGCTTGGACCGCTTGGCTACCTACATGTTGCGGAGCTTTTATATTTCTATGTGAACTTAAACGTGAGGACGTAGGGAAACAAAAAAATATACAAAGCATAATTGTGCAAGGTCGAATTTGGTAGATGCCCCTTAATAACTTCAAGTCGACTTTAACCTCCAAATTTAAGACAGTTTTCAGTGCTTAGCCAAAGTGAACTTTAAGCATTTGTTATCAAAACGGCCGTTAGTTTTGCTATGAAAGTTTAAACCGAATTTGTATATCTTTTCCATTAAAGAATTATTTATTATTTAAAATACGAGATATCTACTATTAATAATGAATTAGTCCTTTATAATTTTTTTTGTTAATATTTTATTATTTTATGAGAAATGAAAATATTTGTTAATGGGACTTACCTGTAGGTGGCCAATCTATAGTCCAATTAGTAGGTGAATGAAACAAAAAGCATTAGAAATTATTATTAAATTGCTAAACAAAAATAATAGTATATTACATACCGAGGTGAGAAGAGTTTCATCACTGTCCAGAGATTAGTTAGTTATTATCTCGAGACAGGAATAAAACTTCCTACCGAGGTTTGTATACTATTTTATTTACAACCATCATATCCCGATCAAAATTAATAAATCTTTGTTTTGTTCTGAACACACCTAAAATATTACATTTGACAACTACTGTCACCAATATAAATAAATGTCAGATAAAGTTCGCGAATAATAAATCAAGAAAAATGTCCCCCGATGAAGAATTGATGGATCGTACCCCTCCAGAAATAGGTATTATAATATTTGTCAATGTGTTATATTTTTTTATTTTTAAATGTAAAAAATATTCATCCCACATTATTTTAGAGGGTGGGAGGTGAGGGCGGGAAGTGATCGATGAGGGCGGGCGGTCAGGGCGGGAAGTAGAGGTGTGTAAAATGACACTTTCTAACGTTCAATGACGTTAGTAATGACAGCATTACATATATGGTTGTGAATAAAATAGTTTATACATTCCTACATTATATTTTCAAGTGTAATAATTTACGTTTTAAGGGAGTCGAAAGTATAAAATGGTTTACTTTTAACCAAAGTTATAAATTTTGGGAGAAAGTTGTAAAAAATTGTAAATTAGTGTTTTAATATAGAGAAAATTCGTATTTTTATTTGTCAAGCAGATTAATAGTTTAATAATTGAAAAAAAATGATTAGAAATAAAAATAAACCAAAAACACCTTTATAATTTGTTAACTAAAAATTTGATTGTTAGTTTTTTTCAAGGAAAATTATACAGTTTCTGCAATACTTTTTCGAAAAAATAAAAACCAAATTTAAATATTTAGTAAGACGAAAATCACCCTTTTAGTCATCATTAATAATTTTATAAAAATTGTCTTAATGTATCTAACTCACCTGTAATGTCACCTCGACTTGGTAAAACATCTACAATCAATTGTACACGTCTGGAAGCAATTCCAGCGCTACTTTCGGCTTTGCATACATAAACACCTTCATCATTCTTAGTAAGACGAGTAAAATCTTGAACAGCTCTATTCGATAATCGTATCTCTGGTGGTCCGGATATAGAACTGGAAAATGAAAAAAATACCTAAATTAATAATACAATGTATGCTGACCATTAACATTTTGCGCCAAGAGACTAGCTCTGAGACTGAAGAGAGAGCGCGAGGCACATAACATAACAACGTAACGTAACGGTCAAACCAACCTAACATAAAGAACTAAAGTTCTAAAAAATACCTGAATATTATATCCTCAATGCAAAACAAAACCACTTACTTGTACGTATATTCCTGTTTAATCCACGAAACCGATGGTAGCGGTGATCCAGTACCTTCACATTCGAGACGTAGTTGTTCTCCTATACCTCTAGTAATCACCTCTTGTCGAGGAGTAACTATAACATCTGGTGGAGTATGAACGACGATTTCAGCTGTTGCAGTAGCAGAACCTGCTTCATTATTTGCAGTACAGATGTATTCACCTTGTTCTGATGGAGTTATTTGTGTAAATCTGTAATTGAAGTAAATATTGTTTAAAAGCGATAATTATATTTTTAAAATTAAGTACCTCAAAGCACCACCAGCCATTTCTTCGATGTTTGAACTGAGAGGTAAATTGTTTTCCCTCGACCAGATCACTGTCGGTGTTGGAATTCCAGCAGTAGCCCTACATTGCAAAACAGCACTATTGCCAGCGATTACCGTCTGACTAATACTGGGATAAATTTCAAGACGTGGTGTTTCCAAACCTAAAGAAAATCATTGTTTAAATGAATTAATAATTGTTTTAACGATACACTTACGTATAACCTCTACTACGACAGTAGCTTGAGCAAGTCCGTTGACATTGGTGGATACACAGACGTAGACACCACGATCTTCTACTGCGGCATCAGAGATAACTAGAGTGGATCCGACTTGTTTTGTGTTA
>CAJUYH010008814.1:0-14805 GCA_910591685.1 Galerucella tenella
CTCTTATTTGATAAGGAAAGTATGTTTAACGTTTTCTTAAAAATACTGAAATGTACACAGCTATAAAAAAGAACAATAAAATTAATTACGTTTGGAATTAACTCTCATATCTTCTACACGTGAAAATTATAATTTAGTTTTGTTTTAAAGCGAGGTGAGATATTTACATTTTGGGGTAAGTTGTTTCCTATATAACCATCAGATTTCATGGATCAATATGTTTAAATAATTAAAGTATATAAGACATGAATAATATTGTAGTTATATATGTTTGTATATTGGGATAAAATTTACTGAGACCTTTTGTCCCCACTTTCTTCTGCTCAGCTGCTAGTCTTATTTTTCTTCGGATATCAGCTGGCTTCGATTTCGGTCGGTTGATTGTTGTGAATCTCAGTTGCAATGGACCTTTTCGGTATATGCATAAATCTTAAAACGAGTATGTTGCTTTGTTTCAAATATAAATGTCACAAAGTTTTATAAATAAGCTAAACAAATATCAGGGTGATTTGACCACTCGTTTAACCTTGGGGAAAGTTAAGACATAAGGTGTGGAATTATGTTACTGAGTGACAAAGAAAGGTAAACACCTAGATGTATTTAATCATATTTATTAATATTTTGCTCACATGTTTAACTAATAATAATAAATAAATGATTAGAGTTTCAGCCACTTTGGTTATCGTCGAACCGAGCTACAGTTAATTATGTGTCACAGACCCTCGATGTCTTACACACTCATTTGTACGTCGGGGCATTGTTCTGATGAGGTATCGATGTCCTCCTAAGGTATCTCATTCCACCCTACCACCTACTCATGTCTAAGAGCTCCTAGAGTCCGAGGAGGATGGGGTAAGTTAAGCAACCTTCGGCCGTGCATGTCCCACACATGTTCAATTGGAGAAAGATCGGGCGATCTTGGAGGCCATGTTAAACGATTGATATGGTGTTTATCCATGAAGGCTAAAGTTACTCTAGCAACATGCAGCCTGGAGTTGTCTTGTTGGAAAATGGCATTTTCAACTCTCTGAACATATGGAAGAACATATGGTTCCACTACTTCCTGAATGTAACGAAGGGCGGTCATGTTGCCTTGGATAAAAACTAGAGGTGACCTGCTACCAATGGATGTGGCACTCCATACCATAACACCCACGGTTTGGTGGATATGCCTTTCAGCATCAAATTGTGGATTTCTTCTTTCACCACGTCTTCTTCTCACCCTTGCTCGGCCGTCATGCATACCCAAACAAAAGCGCGATTCATCGCTAAAGATCACGTGATTCCATTCTTGATCCCAATTTAATTTTTCTTAGAACCATTGCAGGTGGTTTCGTCTATGCTCAGGAGTCAATGGTAAGACCCAATGGGGTCGGCAAGAAAAAAGCCCAAAACTTCTTATTCTCCTGTTAACTATACGCATCCCAACCATCCTTCCATGTTCTTGAAACCATTGATCTGCAATCGCTCGAGTAGACCTAAAGCGATCTCTCAGGGCTAAAAGTCTTAGTCGCCGATCTTGACGCCCTGTTGTGCCCCTACGACGTCCAGTGCCTATAGCTCTATGCTGCCGGCCTTCTTGAGTCCATGTCTGATAACATCTCACTATGGTACGCAATGGACGATTTGTTCTTCTCTGAATTTCTCTAAATGAAAATCCGGCTTCACGTAAGCCTACAATACGACCCCTTTCAAAGTCATTTAACTGGGATACACGAGCTAGTCTTCGCGCACGGGGCATCTTGGTCGTTGAAGTAAAGCACTTTGCTACCAATTTTCTAACGATATATTCACAAAATGTGAATAAAAATCGTAAAATTTGCAAATTCCAAAAAAAAAGAAGTGATAAAAAACGGATCTGACACGCCGCAGATTAGGCTGAAAATTTAATCATTTTTTGTTCGACTCAAAGCAAGTTTACCTGCAAAGAATTATTAAAATAAAGTACAGTATACTGGGTGTTTACCTTTCTTTGTCACTTAGTATATTTGTTAGAGTAGCTGGTCAATTTCTCCTACCGCCGAGGCCAAATATCAAACAAAGAAAAACAGTTGAGTATTTTGTTTTTGTGGTTGTGTTTGTGTTTGTGTCAATTTATTTGATTTACTTTTCGAACGCTGCCTTTTTGTCTAGTAAAGTTACATTCTCATCATTATGAAAAAATGAAATCTCTCTACTTTCAGGAATGCAATGTATTGAAACTAGAATCAACTCACTTGAATGGTAAGTAAATTTATAGGTGATATTTAAAACAAAATTCTCATATCTTATAGATGTTTCATTATCCATTATGCAAATATTAACGCTAACGAAAAATATGTCTATGATGATTGATATTGATTAGATTATATTGACACTGATTAATGAGTGATTAGCACAACATTCATTAAGATAATCATTATATCAATCGAAGCGGTAAAACATGCTGCATCATTAAATATATAACATTTTGAAAACAGAAGAAATATCTAATCTCTCTACTTAAATCCAATTTTTAAGTTTAGTCTCCATGCATCCGGAATTGCGAAAATTTCCTAACCTACGAATAATCATTCGGATTTCACGATTAGTAGACTTCAGACCGGCACAAAATTATCGCGTTCGGTGACAAAAAATATAAATCTACTTGTTTTTTTTTTTCTATATAGGCAACTAAATTATGGAGTGTGCGTACAGCTCTTCAATTCCTTCACCGGACAACAAAGTCGAAGGAAAATACCGAAGAAATAAGAACGGAAGACAACGTCCTCCTTAATTTATTCACTCCAACCCAAGCTGAAGACAAATATGATGACGAATTCATCGATTGCGGTCCTTCCCCTCCGGCCGATGAGATTCCGTTCGTTTTTGATACCTTCGAGGAACCAGATTATGAAAACGAAGTGAAAATATGTCATCATACTATAGAACAAAATATACTGGAGCACATGCAAAGCATTGGTGGAAGAACCAGTTTTCTCGAAGAAATCAGTTCCAAGCGAATAGATACGAAAAATATAGTCGGAGTTTTTTTCGAAGCATCGCATTTCGAGCTCAACGTAGCTTTTCTATGGTCGGCTTTCGTGAAACGATGGGATCTATTAGAGAGTTTACTGTATTTGGGAGCAGAAATAAACTATTTTGAACCGGCACAAGGGTTGAGCGCCCTTCACTTGGCAGCATTTAGCAACTGCATTACTAGTATGCGGTTTTTAATATCCAGGGGATGCGATATCAACGCCTTGTATAAATGTTACACTCCACTACACTGCGCCACATTCGGTGATAGTGTCGAAGCTACTCTATTTTTAATTAAAAACGGAGTAAGAATTGATAACTTCACTAATACTATTTATAAAGGAAACGAAAGTGCACTTCATTGCGCGGTTAGAGCAAATTCTATAAATTGCGTTAAAGTTTTGGTAAGACATGGCGCCGATGTTGATTGCTTTGACTACTCTCCGATTCATCTAGCTGCCGACTTGGGGAATTCCGAATGTATAAGATTCCTTTTAGAAGGTAAAGGTGCAAGCGTCAATGCGAAGACTAATGAACAAGAGCAAACTCCTCTACATTTGGCTTCAATTAGAGGACATATCGAATCCATCGACGTCTTGCTTTCCAGAGGTGCTAATCCAGACTCTAAAGATCACATGGGACAAACACCATTGCATCTTGCAGCTAGAGCACAAGATATCAACTGCGTTGAAATGCTGCTGTCTAAAGGTAATGCAAATCCAAACATTGAAGACTACGATCGAAGAACACCCCTGCATGCTGCTATTGGTAAATTTACGAGATCTAACAAGATAATAGAGGCTCTTATTCAAAATGGAGCGGACCCTAACGTTGAAGATCAATATGGCTATACACCACTTCACATAGCGGCTTTAAAAGGGTTTTCGGAATGTGTGGAGACTTTAATTACTCATGGAGCTGATATAACGGCAAAAAGTAAATGTGGTTCGACTGCTTTGAGCGTGATTCAAAAAAAAGTACCTGGAACTTTCGGGTTGTTCGTTAATAAGTTGGATAAGGCAATCACTTTGCATAACACCGATTGTTACAATAACGAATTAGAGCTTAGACTAGATTTTAGGGTGATTTTACAACATAACAACCCAAGTGAGATCAATTTCTTATTCACTTTAGTGGAGGAGGGTTATAAAACAGTTTTATTACATCCAGTGTGCTCAGCTTTACTCTATATTAAGTGGAGAAAAATCAGGAAATATTATCTAGCCAGAATTCTCTTATATTGCATACTCATGCTATGTTTATCTTTATATGTCTTAACGACACTTGCACATCATTGTTATAATTACGGAAAAAATTTCAAAGAATTAAAACCGGAAGATGTAATAGAGCTGTGCGAGAAAAATTCATTGCTGGGCACTTTTTTGAGAGACAGTCCGTTTGTAATGGAGATGCAGTGGTTTGTTTTGGTGGGTATTACTTCCATAGAGATCCTAAGGAAGTTGTATGGTATAGGAGGGTATCATTCGTTGAAGCAATACTTTTCGTACCCTGAAAATATTATTGAATGGTTCGTTATCGTTAGTGTGTTTGTTATCTCTTTTATATACACTGGTAGAACGTATCTTTGGCAAAACCACGTTGGGGCTTTTGCGATTTTACTAGGCTGGACGAATATAATGTTAATGGTTGGACAGCTGCCTGTTTTCGGTATTTACATAGCAATGTATACAAGAGTTCAAAGCCAATTCGCTAAATTGCTTTTTGCTTACTCGGGTGTGCTTATAGGATTCACCTTAAGTTTCTGTGTAATATTTCCAGATTCAAATTTATTTGCGAATCCGTTTATATCGTTAGTAACCATCATAGTTATGTTATCAGGGGAATTAAATTTGGACATTTTAGTTGACGATAACCCGGATAATCCTCATTATTTGTTGGAATTCACAGCGCAAGTTGCTTATATAATTTTTGTTCTAACTGTAACTATAATTCTGATGAATCTTTTGGCTGGTATAGCAGTTGATGATATCAAAGGTTTACAAAAAACAGCTACTCTTTCCAAGCTAGTAAGACAAACCAAACTAATATCCCACATGGAGAGAGGTTTATTCAACGGAAGTCTCCCCAGATACATTTTAAAACCCTTACACTTTTCAGCTTTGGTTTCCCCGAAACCTTCGAAAGTCGTATTGAACGTAAAACCATTGAATCCAAAAGAAACTCGATTACCCAAAGACATATTGAGGGATGCTTATTTTGTTTCTTTGAGGCAAAAGGATGTTCCGTATTATAACAATATTTTCAGTGAATCTGGTGAAGGATATTGGTTCAATAACGACATTACAAAAAAAGAGCATTGTTTGGATAACCATTCATTGTCGTTGCTTCAGAAAGAAATGAAAAAGAAAAATGAAGAGCTTGAATGTTTAAGATCGTCACTTCAAGAAATGAAAAACGATTTGAATACCCATCAACAAAATATGGAGCAATTTATGAAGATATTTGTAAATAAGAGAAGATGTAGTAAGTGCTGATGTCTTCACCAAATTATGAAATTGGGGTGACATCCACTACGCTCCATTTCTCTATTTAGCGCCTGAATGTTAGAGCTAGGTAACTTAAAGTTTTGGTAAATTGAGTTATCTATTTAAATACCTTCTTCTTAAAAAAATTTAAATCGCTGACCCGACGTCCCTCTTTATAAGAATTTTGTCGTGTTTTTCCATAATAGTAAAGCCTATAATATTTTCAACTGATTGTACCAACAAATTTCATTTGATTCATTTTGGTGGATTTATTATCTAAATCTGGCACGGATAAATATATTGAGTTTTCTTAATTGGATTTGACACAGTAACTGATGTAATCACAGAATTTAGATAAAGCATTAACAGTTACATATTATCTAAAAAATTGGGATCATGGGACTAAATAGATAACGATTACTCTTAACAATACTTGAGTTGATTTACAAACAGGCAGTAATCTTCAGTTCTATCAAAAACTGATACATGTTGATTGGTGTGGAGTAGGGAAAGTACTTCCGCAGCATTTAGTAAACCCATAGTTAGATACTGAAAGCAGGATACAACCACATTTGTTTGGGTTGTGCTCAACAGCCCAGATACATTTCCAATTTCTTCTACTTCTATTTCAGAACCTTCGCGTCCTCTAGACAGGGCATTAGTTTATCTGACTGACTACAAAGTATTCACTGAGCAGGTCAGTAAATGTCTCTTACTCATTTTTATTTACCTGGTTAGGAGTTTCAACCTCCATTTGAATAAGTTTTCTTTATCTATCCTGCCGAAATTTTCCTCTTAAGCAATTCCACTTAACGGTTCCAGAACTAGGTATGAAGTCTCCTTTAGAAGGTGATTCTGTGACACACTTTTCTGAGGTACTTATTTATCGATATGTAGTTTTCCAATTAATATTGCAAAAGAAAATTGTTAAATAAACACAACTTCTTTTATTAGTGATAGTTTTTAAGAAGTATTGTAGAATGTATGGAGCAAAAACATTTAAATTGTAAATAATTTGGTTAATAAAATTCATTATTAATTTTTTTTGTGTTTAAAATCATAAAATTGGTTCGTAATTGGATATTTTGTAGAGCAAAGTCACCAAATATGGAATGCCTTCATTTCTCTAAGACTATAAGTATGAAACGCAACACTCGACCATCTTCTGTTTCATTCGGTATCGCACCCAAACCATCGAGTCAGTTGCGCGAATGCTTCACGTGTGGCAGGCGTGTTTTGTTTTGTTGTCGTGCAGAAAATTTTAAAGGTAAGTAATAAATGAGTATTACCAGCTGTTATGTTTGTTTACGTAAGTGTTATACTATTTAGTATATCGGTATTATGTTTATTTCACCATTTTGTGATCTTTTGTCATTAGAATATTTAGAAGAGTTTGAACTAGTAATAAAATCCAAATATGGATAGTCGTCGGTGTCTAATTATGGAATATTAAATTAAATGCTTGATGTGTGGGCTCTGGGCACATTATGATTGTGCTGGTCCAGAGTTTGATATTTGGATCTGTGACTTTTGCAAGTAATTATGTAACCTCTTTCTTTTATCACAATATATTATATTTATTAATTGATCTCAATGATATTAACGTCCATTTTTTTATTGTTATATGTTGATTTATGCTTATATTCCATATATGGATACCTATTCCATATTTGGTTAAACATTTGTGACTTTGTTTTTTGTGTTAGATTTTAATTTGATAACTGATATATTTGATTAAAGGCGTTAATTACTACATATAAATGTATGACTGATTAGTAAAAACATTAAACTGATTTAATTTATATGAAGTTTTTTTTATATCCCAAAAACAAAATGGTATTCCATATTTGGTGACTTTCCTCTAGCTGTAGCTGCCCAAATTTATGTAAAGTTTGTCTAAAATCAATTGCAGAAGACTTAACACATATTCGTTGACCTTCTGATTTCTTTCTTTGTTCAGCACAGATATTTTGAAACCTAATTTTCAGGAATTTTTTGTATTTTTTCCATATTCCCGATATGGATAGAAAAATCATTTTTACAGCGGGAAATTAAACAATTGAAACGCATTAAGTAGTATAATTAGGCATAAGAAATATTTAAGCAAATATATTGGTTAAATTTGAATAAACCAAAAAAGTTATTTGAATATCTTGACGTTTGGGGACAATAAATCAATATTAATAATATTTACACTTCACTATTGTTGCATAAATTACTATTAATTAACTTCTCGCCTTCTAGTTTTTACACCATTGGTGATATCTGAAAGGTAAATAATAGGTACTCTCAGACATTTTTATCTTAATTTAAAAAAAAAATTAGTAAACAATATAAGTTACTAATTAGTACTAAAAAAATAATGAACTGATAAGAGGTTAAACACTGTATCCTTCACAGAAGTTAACAGCAACTGAAAAATTAATTCAAAGGTCATGCTATATGAAAAACAATGTCAACAAGTCAACAATTTATTTAACCCAATTAGGTAATTTTCCAAAAATACAATAAGAACATTTTCTACATTATTTAAATCGACTTCATTGAAACAAAAGGTCTGGGAAGTTTTATAACATTCACTGTTTAGTATTTACGAACTTTAAAAAAATGTATTTAGACAAATCAGCAGTATCCAAATTAAGGAAATAATACCTATGATATTTTTGTCGTTTCCAGCCCCGGATCTACTGCAAAATAATCTATTAGCTTTATTAGAACAATATCATCTACGTATTTAAAAAAATTTAGATCAATACAAGCGTGTGGTTTTCAATAACCCTCTCAATATGGATTCACAACGTATTTTATAAGGTAATTTATAACGATTCTTATTGAAGAAAAATAAAATCCTAAAAATACACAAACAAAGTTGACTTATCAGTTAGTAATTGCTTTGAATCTTTTCATGCTTTTCTGCCATTGTTTCCGTTTTTTTTTGCATCCTTATTAATAGAAATAAATGTTTTGTTTGATGTTTTAATCGTAGTACTTTTACATTCTGGAACCGCACAATATTTATATTTTTTACTTTGGTTCTGATCCATTGTGTCGAATAGTTTATTATTTCTAAACGTTCTCATTTCACAAACGTAACACTGTTTAGAATTGCTAAAACGTATAATAAATAATAAGCATATAAGCTTGCAAAATACTGCTAAGTAGTCATCTAACCGAGAACCGATCGGCGCGGTATCCGCTCATCCCATATTTCATATGGGATGACGTCACGCCTGAAATTCGGAGAGGAGCGCTGTTAAATGTTTATAATTTTTTTTGGCGACTTAGGAGTCTCGCTGACGTCTAATTTTTTGCACAGAGCCTCAAAATAATGTGCTCTTCCCAATAATAAAATAAAAAAAATATGTAAATGAGCCCATTCCAACGAGTCGTAGTATTTACATTGTTGTCAGATGCATACATATTTAAATAAAAAGTTCATTTTTCCATTCGGTAATAAACCAAAAGTATCATAACACATCTTGGCAGTATATTTTTATGATACTTTATATTGTTTAATATGCATTTGATAGGGATATTACACAAGTGGTTAAATAAAAGCAAGTTAATAAATTTAAATGTTTATTTTTTAAACAATTTTTTTCAAGTACATACATTTTTTTTATTTCACACAGAAGTTCGTACCTAAAAAAAAATAAAAATGATAATTTTTTTATTTATTGTAGATAATGATGTAGAATCAATAATTCAGTAGCAAATAAAAAAGAGAATATTGAATATATGTTGGAAGTGGGCATTTGTAAGAAATGTTACTATAGTTTTTTTACATATAAAGCAGTGCGCCTCCATCGTCGAGAACTTAGGTTAATTCTTCATCGTAAGACATGGATGGTCTGCCTTTTAGCCCACTACATATTAAGGCAATACGCAGTATGCTCGTAAGCTGGTCGAAAATCTCGACTAAGCCGCGACTCAGGAATGAATCAATCGCATCTCGTCATATCTAGACCCAGCATAAAATAACCTTCCCCTCTCTGCTTCTTCTGCTTCAACCAAGAAATAAATGAACTACTACTACTACTAAATGTGCAGGCGAGCCTTGTCCTGGACAAACTCAAGCCAAGGTTCCGGCACTGAGGCCACTGGCGGGCCCATTGTGCCATTCCTGCTACCTAGACATCCATGAAGCCGAGCCCTTCAATAAAGGCCACAACCTTTTTCAATGGATGTCTGCTTGTGTCTCCAGGGGCCATAACAGATTCGCCTGCGTAGTACAGCCCAGTGTGGACACTCTAAGAGAACATGGACTGACGTTTCGTCAGTCATGCCGCAACCCCTACATAGGGAACTTTCCTCTACTCCTAAGTTGTGGAGGTGTTTCCTCATACAGCAGTGCCCTGTTAGGAGTCCTGCTATCTTCCTTAGCCTACTTGTCTAGGACCCTGCAGAGCATTCCAATGAGCGACGTGCTGATTCTTCAGCCACTTCTTCATCTCCTTGCGTATTTTTTGTTTTGTTAGGCCCAGGGTCGGGCCCGGGCCGCAGAAAGGAGCTGCCGCCCCTTTCGCAGCCAGTGCATCCGCCATCTCGTTGCCTTCAAAACCAGAGTGGGCTGGAATCCATTCTAGCCGCACCACGTTCCGTCTTGCAAGATTAGCAAGTCGTTCTCGACATTCGTTAGCATGAATTGCTGGTATACCCACTCAGGGCTTTAATTGCTGCCTGACTGTCGGAGTATATGGTTATGCGTCGATCCACATAACCTCTGTCTAGGTTTATCTGCGCACATTACAAGATAGCATATATCTCGGCCTGATATGCAGATACACCATCACCCAATGGTACACAAACTTGTGTTCTTGGGTCCTGGAGTAAATTCCAGCCCCTGCTCTATCACCGGAGCATGAGCCATCTGTGTACCAGACGGTCCCATTAGGCTGTGTATTCCTCTCTTTTTCCTAGGACTCTCTATCCCGGATCATGGCCCTGTATGAGGTAGAGAAGTAGTACTTACGCAGGCATTCATCAGCCGCTCGAGCCAGAACTGGAATATCTTCCAGGAGCCGGAGCTTCTTGACGTGCCTGCACTCTTCCCCCCTTCGCACGTATCCCAGCCGTTTCAAGCGCAGGAAGGCACTCCCCGCCTCAGCCTCGATCACATGGTGAAGAGGCCGAAGACCAAGGATCACTTCCATCGCAACAGTTGGTGTAGAACTCTAATTTAATCTTACCGCTAGTAATTTGAATAATCCACGGCAAATAACTTGTTATTCGAGTGTTAACAGCAGGTTTAGGTGTTGCGCAAGCGAATCCATAGGAAATGACTCCAATAAGTTTCAACTTCATTGTAGTAGGATCTTGCCAAAGCACTGGTCCTAAAATGTAAAATATGTAAAATATCATTCCAAGATATTTCTGTTTCCCTATGGCATTAAATACTATAAATTGTATTATTAACTTACCGCCCGAATCTCTTTGACACGCATCTTTATCTTTAGCCCAAGTGCAAATTTGACCAGAGCTAATAATATCATCGGGATATAGACTTTGACAGTATGAATTGGACACTACTTGTACGTTAACTTTTTGCAGTACATCTGATTCTGGTCCGTTGAAGAATTCCTGACCCCAACCTCAAAATATTCATATTCATTACTTGATTTTTTTTAATACTGGAGATAATAATTTAATAACTCACCTAATATTGTTACATTCTGGTAGACGAACGTATCATATGTATTCAGAAATGGTAAACAAATAGGTCCCACATATAAAGAAAATGCTATCTCTTTTATTGTTTTTACAATTGCCAGATCATTAAGTCTGGTATCCCGGTCAAATCCAGGATGTTCCCAATAATTTTCTACAAGATATAGAGCTGCAGCCGAGGTGTCTGTACCTGTAGAATAATATTTCAGTAATACCAAAATCCCATTACCGAAAAAACCATAACAAAGCATAAGTATGGAAGCGAAGGGAGAAAGAAAAAATGGATAAACTCAAACTTTGACCTTAAAATTGGCAAAGAAAAAAGATTTGTACCGTAAAAAATGTCATTTGATTTATTGTTTTTGTATTATTGTCTTGATCTGGAAGTAGAAATTAATATGATCAAGAAAAAGTAGGTTACTTTTTGTCGAGAGCAAGCTGACAGCTAAAAAGAAGGCACCTGTATTTTAACACCAACATAACTTAATAGTTGATTTTTTGTATAGAAATGTCAACCACGGTCGAAACTAAAAGCAATTGTATATTTTTCTGAATATTTACGCAGTGCGAAAATCATATTATTACCGCGTACCATATTTTTGGCAATATACAGATGTTTACAGTTTTCTTTGTAAGATAACATTTTTAGTGCGATCATTTTAACATTCAAGGCATTTGATTTTTACGATTTTAAGTGCAAACATGAATCGTCAAGTCATAAGTGAGATTGACCGTGCAAGAATAGTGGCTTTAGTTGAAGAAGGTCATTCTCAAAGGTTCGTGGCAAACAGAGTTGGCGTTTGGCAAAGTGATGTGTCTTGTGTATGGAACCGGTATCTCCAGACCAATTCTCTTCGTGATAGACCTAGAAGCGGTAGAAGGCGTGTTTCCAATCAGCGGCAGAACCGCTATATCCGAAGAAACCCGACCATGGCAATACCAGCACTCCAAAGAGATATAAGACATGCGTTAGGAGTTCAAGTATCGATCTCGACATTACGAAGACGAATACTTGCGACAGGTTTGAGGTGTAGCCGACCAATAAGAGTGCCCAGACTACAACCTGAGCACAGAGTTCGCCGACTACAGTGGGCTCAAGAACACACGGCCTTGCCTGGAGAATTTTGGAATTCGGTGTTTTTTCCGACGAGACAAGGATTTGTTTGGTACAAGGTAGCCATCGAATACGTGTGTGGCGGGATCCAACGAGAGTTGCTCAGCTTGCCCATGCTCGCCCCGTGCCGCCCTTCAGAGGAGGAAGTGCTATGTTTTGGGCTGGTATCATGTTGCACAGAATTAATTTATGTGGAGGGAACGATGACTGGTGATAGGTATCTCTGAGAGATTCTACATCCTCACGTGAGACTATGGCGCGCAGCTGTTGGCAATTCCTTCGTTTTTATGGACGATAACGTCCGACCTCATCGGACCAGAGCTGTGAATGAGTATCTTGAAACTAAAGGGATCAATCGTTTGAACTGGCCTGCCCTATCTCCTGACATGAATCCCATAGAACATGCTTGGGACATGCTTGCCAGGGCAGTGGCAGCACGCAGAAATCCACCCAGGAGTGTACAAGAGCTTGTTCATGCGGCCCAAGAAGAATGGCGAAATATTACTCAACAGAATATCAATAATTTGGTAAACAGCATGGGCAGGCGACTTCAAGCTTGCATAAATTCTAGAGGTGGAAATACTCTTTATTAAAAGTTCTCATGCAGGTTCTCACTTAACCTTTTCTTTAAAAAGAATCAATTTGTATTTAATTTCTAAGAATACATTTTATGTTTAAAGCAAGTTTATTATTGGATAATAAAGATTTTTGACAATTAAACACGTTTTTTTTTATTGAAACTAATTATTTGATTAATCTCTGATCCATTTATAATGAACACTTTTTTTTTTTCGGAGATTTAGGGTGATGCAAAACTTTTGAATCTATGTGTATTTAAGTATATTTACCAGTGGTAAGATCAAAATCTCCAGTAAGAACTCCCATGTATTGTTTGTCTGGGATGAGTCTCATGCAGTGCGCAGCAGAGATAACAAATCTGCTGGAGATAATCGTGGCACCACAAATAAGTCGTTTACTTGAAGCATCTATTATTCCAGCCATTGCAGGATATTCGTTAACAAGAGTTGGAGCCCCTCCCACTATCCTAGTCTAGAAAAATATTATATAAAATAGTTTAAAGTTCAAAGATTGTTTTTAAAATTTAGGGGTTGATTTGAGTTTTCAGCTTTACTCAATACCTACCCAAAAACTGATGCCAGCTCTGGGACTATAAAATGTTAGCGAGCCTGTCTTAAACTATGGTAGATTTGGAATATTTTATGGCATTAGTAATAATTGGGGTTTGAATTCAGTAAAAAGCAAACATAACTATAAGTCTTAGTATATGTTCTCAAGCATAATAGTAAGCAAAAAATATGTCAAATTATTAATAACCACTTTGCTAAAAATTTGTTTTTACATACAGCTTTTTTCCATCCACAATCGCAAGGCTCAGAGTTTTGAACAGCCTTTAGAGTGCAAAGAAATCTACCACCAGAGTTTCCCACGAGTCCTGCAAAATATTTAAAGGGCGATTAATAAATTCAGTGCTTAGAAAAAAGTGTGTGGCTCCGTTACTAGGAATGGAACGAGATTTGCTTGGTAGACTTCTATTTGCAATTTTATCATCGGATGATGTACCTATAAGGTGTTCCAAATTGGATGATTTTGCAGGGTTTTTCAAAAATTAGAGGAAAAAGATAAAGAGAAGTTAAAATATATCACTTTCTATTTATTTTTTTGTTAAACAAGCCAAGGTCCATTCAAACAGATCTTCAGTTAATTGTTTCATTTTCCAAAATTGACTTAATCTTCTTTGTCTTATAGACAGTGCAGTAGAAAATTTATTTTTAGGGGATTCAGGTAGATTCAAGTAGATATGACATAAACTTTTTTAAGGGGATGCTTTATTTTTTTGGAGATTTAAGAAAAATAAAAGTGGTACAATCTAATAAAAAAAATTCTTACCGACAGCAATATTATTGGCATCAGAAATCAACGAAACTGAGCCAGTTCCACAATAGTTTATGGAATCAGCTAAATTGGCATTGCCGCTTAAAGATATTTTAAGTTGGTCACCATTGCAGTTCAAAGTCTAAAAGTAATAAGTCATTTAATAATTATAAATAACAATAATTTGCATGTCAGATGACAGTTTGCACAGCTGTGACAGCTGGTTTTAGAACATTGCCTATGGTCAGTATATCGCAATTTATTTCCCTCATATATCAAAATGTATTCGCTGATAATCTCGCCTCCTTCCATTACGGATAAAATCACATCGTCTCGACAGAGAGCTGCTAAATGCAAAGAAAGGAAAATAATTTCAAAATGTACAGAAATTGAGATATTTGTTTGGACGTTGAATCCCGAATTTTTGTGCATTTCATAAAATTTTGTATACAGTTCATTTTATTAACGAAAGTTTTCGGCATACATTTTTGCCGTGTAATACATAATGAAAGATAATTGATTTTAATGTTTGCTTTGGGCAATTTCTAACATTTAATTTTAAAACAATCATACTCACACTTGGCAAACGTATATCACACGTTATATTAATTTTAGTATCGGATGGACTTTGAGCAGTCCATAAACAAT
>CAJUYH010008815.1:0-14804 GCA_910591685.1 Galerucella tenella
TTGTGGTTATTTATGAACTCTCGAATATTTTCTATTTCTTCACGTTTGAATTCGCTGTTTTGTCGTACATTTTCCATCTTTATTTTTCTACTTTTCTTTTTGGGGTTTTCTGGAATTGTAAAGGTAATTGGTTCTGTTGGAGTGGATAATTGTTGTGAGTGCTCGGGCGTAGGTGTGGTAACGTCTGAATGACTTCTTTTATTTGTGGTATGATCTTCTAGCGAACGGGTTTGCATTGGTTGCTTTTCTTCATCCATATCTTGCGATTATTGGGTAGGGTCCTCGATAGTACTTCTTTGGTTTATGTTTGTGATGGCAATGGAGGAAGTTGTCGATGCTGTTAACATAGCCGTAGTTTCCATATTCTAACCTCCCTCCCAATATCAATCATAAGCGGGTTTCACAGTTAATCATCGAGAAATTCCCGATAAACCAGAGCGCTCGGGAAAACTCCATAAATCCACAAAAATCGCCTCTTGGAAAACACATTATTCAAAAAAATACGGGCCAATTATTGGTAGCATTGTTTCGGAATAAGTAAAGTACCCCCCAAAGAACCATTATCCAATAGGATTGGCTGAAATAACTCTTAATAAAAATAATATGAATAAATCCATGGAAGCAATCTAGCAAAGACGAATTTTGGCCTGGTTTTCCAATGTCCCAGGAGCACGAATTGAGTGGATAAAAACACGCCTTAGTAGCCACAGATCCCATCTTTCACCCGCACTTTGATTCATTAAAAAATACGAATTTTCACGCGATTTATTAAAAAATTAGTAATTTACTTGGGGACGTCATGCCCCCAGAGCGTGCTCTCTATAAGCCGGCCTCAATTTTGGGTCGGCGCTCGGGCCATTTATCTCGAAAACTATCTAATTTTTCGAAAAAATGCTGAGGAACATTTTTGTGGATAAGGAACTGCTCTTTATTTTTCGTCGGAACAAAAATTCTCCAGTGGTCAAATCTTGGCAGATATTGCAAGAAAACGGATTTTCTTGAATTTCAGAGCCATTTTCCCACCCTTCCACAGTGGTCAGGTACCTGACATTTTGGGAATTTAATGTGCCTACCATAACCTGCAAATAAAAAAAAATTGCTCTTGCTGGACCAGTTGCCCATGTTGACACCTTCGTTTACTGGACTATCAGTTATATCTTTAAAGAAATAATAATAATAAAATAATAATAATATTGTTCTAATATAGGACCTGTTGGAAAGGTTTCAGTAAATATAACATTTCTTTGATTCCAAACAACTGCCTTTATCCTTAACCTGATAAGCACCAACATAATAACCCACATATCCATAATCCACCTGAATTTTTATGTAAGCACAGTAGCTAGTATACCGTTACACTCCAAGATACCGACAAAACTCCTGGGATACTCCCAGTCCTCTATGAATATCTACAAGAAACAGCTAGAGCATCTTTATGAATATCTCCTAGAAACACCTAGAGTCATCTCACTTTGATCGTCCACTCTTCTTGACGAGGAAAGCTTAGTAGGTACCATATAAGGTGCAAGCCTCATTTTTTCTTTTTCCTGTCCCAGGGCAGAAGACAATAAAGTTGATATTTTGAGGTTCCTTTTCTTGATTTTTTATCCATGGAGCTCTGGGGGGATCGGTCCGGGTTAGTTTTAAACTCTTTTCTCAAATCTTAATTTAATGCTACATGAAGTTTCTACCTTTTTCACCCTAGCCCCTTTTTATTTAAATTCGTTTGTATAATTTTTCGTCAACGTCTAAAAGGTAGTGTCCCTAAGCTCTTAAAGTCTTCCAATCCTCTGGCATATCCAGTGTAACACTAGCATGGAGTCGAACCACCCTTGGGGGGAATGTCTAGCCGAGCATCTGTCTTGTGTGGAAAAAGTAAGGTACAATATCACAGGCCTATACCTCCCAGTTAAGAAATTGTGAGTTGTAGCTGTCATTCGAAAGGGGTTGAAGGAGGGAGGTTTAATTTGACCTGTTAACAAAGTCTATATATTGGAATATATAGACTTTGCTGTTAAGGGATTTTTTATAATAATGTACAATAACCCGAACAATGAATATGTTCCGTTTTGTTTTCACATACTGTATACATGAATGGAATAAATTAATCGTGAATCCTAATGGTCCCGGTCTGGTGTGCAAAATTCAAATTCAATTTGACGTTTTGTAATAATTACGTTTGAAGATTCCATATAGTTGAAGCTAATAAAAATAGGAAGTTTATCAAAGTTTTTATTAAACATTTTTTTATTCAGCTTTGCGTATATTCGATATTATTTTGTGTTTTTGATAAAATATTCAATTACACAACCAATATCCTGACGTTCATGGATTAAATCGATTTCCAGCAAATTTTATATTTTCATTTAATTTTAATATGCATGAAGCGTTATTGTTATCCACTAATAATGCTTTGGTGATTACAATAATTGAATGTTAATTTAGAAACAGTTAAATTGAAGCAAAATTTGGTCCACACTATACAGGGTGTCCCACGACGAGATAAAAATATCTGTATATGGCAAAATACTTATAGTAAAATCATGAAAATTCCTACGTTTGGGTTTTTGGATACGATCTTTTTAACTAGAATATTTGCAAAGATGGCCGACTTCCGGTTCTACCGGAAATCGACTGTAACTTTGTTACTTTGAATAGAACACTCTGTATATTAATACAATTTTAAAATCTACGTTAAATTTTAGTATACTTTTGTCTGGAAATTTTTCTCGAAAAATGCATACCTTTTGAGTTATCAATTATTTTGTTAAAAATTTGACCGTTGCCGACCCTTATAAATTAGTTTTTTACGAGGATACCCTTAAAGATATAAAATGGTTCCTATTCGGTTGCTTTTAGCACGGTCCTACGTACTTAAATCTATGTTGAAAAATTTTTCATTCTATACAGGGTGTGTATAAAAAGTGTTCAAAGTTTAACTTCATAAATATCAAATTTCTTAATTTTTTTGAATGGAACCACCCGGTTTTTTCTATTTTAATGCATTCAGGGGGAAAAAATAAGGCAAATTCATGTATACTTTCATATACCTAAACCTCACCGTTATCCAGATATCTCCTGTTTTTCTGGATCTCTATCATTGACGAGTTAACCAATCAGCGTTAAGGACAAAGTTTGCTTAGCCCACAGATGTGAACATTCATGCTCTGAGAAAAAACTTTCGATTAATGGTTCATATGAGGTGCTTGGTTTTTATGAGGAGTGGGGAAATGTGCAATTGGAAGTGGTAGTGAATATTGCAATTTATTTGTTTATTAATACACACATCAATAACACACTATATCAAACACTATCAGCCTTATTAATAATAAAATTTAGATTACTCTATCATGACTTTAAAACTAAACTAGTGTAAAGCATATATATAAAAGTATTTAAAATCATTTCAACACTAGAATTGTATTAAATCCTTAGTAATAAGTTTGGGTATGTTTCACACCGTGCTTTAGTTAACCTTACTTTTTTGGTCAAATGTTAGTGGATTTAATTGTCCCTCCGGCATTATAATGGAAGAATTTTGATACAGGTAAATTGTACTTGTTTAATTAATACCTATATCTCCTATTTTAGTCATAATTATGGATATGAATGTAGATTACTTCCAATTGGGGCAAATTCCTAGAAATCCTAGGGTATATTTAAGAAGAATTATACCTTTTGAAGCATATGATGATTTGAAATTAAAACAACTTTACAGAATAAAGGAAAATTAAAATTTAGCTCAATTAAAATAAATCAACAAATTTCTGTGACCAATAAAGAAGGAGGAGCTGGTCTAGAACATAAGGTCTTAGCTACAATAAGATTGTTGTTATGGATTTTTACGTGAATCGGGATTAAAATAAAACAACGTGCTTCGTTCAAGAGTGTATATCGACTACTACATTTATATAGACAGTTGACATTTGGAAAAAGATGGCGTAACCAAATAGGTGGGAATTTTGAACTAACTTTCAACACCCCCACTAGTTCAAAATATAAAACAATTTAGTATTTACTATAAACAATGTTTAAATATTTCATAAATTTACAATGTTTGTTGTTATGTAACGCTTTAGTTAACAAATCTGCTGGCATATCAGCTGTCTGCAAATATCTTAATTCTATTTCTTTCCTAGATATAATGTCCCCAATAAAATGATAACGCACGTCAATGTGCTTTGACCTTTTATGAAACACACTATTCTGTGAAAGTTTCTGTGCGCCCTGGTTATCATTATATAATATTACACAAATAGACTTATCTAAAATTTCAAATAGAATATTTCTAAGGTAAATTGCTTCCTTGGCAGCTTCACTAATAGCAATATATTCTGACTCTGTACTGGAGAGTGCAACTGATTTTTGCTTAGAGCTTTCCCAGGATATAGCAGAACCAGCAAGTTTAAAGCAAAAACCTGTATAAGATCTCCTATCTATATTGTTTTGTCCCCAATCAGCATCAACAAACCCTTCTAAATTACAATTATCTTTTATGAATTTCAGGCAGTAAGACTTTGTACCTTTTAGATATTTTAAGACTCTTTTTGCTGCATGCCAATGAGATTCATTAAAATAATTGTTGAACTGACTTAAATAGCTAACACAATATGATATATCAGGTCTAGTCATTACACAAAGATACATTAAACTTCCTATTAGTTGTTGATATGGAAAATTTTTATTACAATTTTCCTCCTTTTTAAAATTTGGATTCACTTCCATAGGAGTGGCTACAGTTTTTGAATCTGTCATCCTAAATTTATTCAGCAAACTATCAATAAATTGTTCTTGATCAAGTGTTATAGTATTTTTATCTTCACAATAATTGATCCTAACACCTAAACAATTTCTAGCTTGGCCCAAGTCTTTAATCTTAAAATATGAACTCAACTGTTTTTTAATAAACTCAGTTTCAACATGACTATTAGAAAAAATAAAAAAGTCATCAACATACAATGCAATAATAGTAATCAAATCACCCTGACGTTTTATAAAAATACATGATTCATAATCTGATTTTTTATAACCTAAATTATTAAGAACAACTTCAACCTTTTTATACCAGACACGAGAAGATTGTTTTAATCCGTACACGGCTTTTTTAAGTTTTAAAACTTTATTTTCTTGGCCTTGTACAATAAAACCTTCTGGTTGCGACATAAAAACATTCTCTTCGAGAGTACCGTTGAGAAAAGCTGTGGCTACATCTAAATGTGTTATATCTAAACCTAAATTAACAGACAGTGCAATAAGCAAACGAAATGTTGAATGACGTACAACTGGAGAAAAAGTTTCCTGATAGTCTACTCCGTACTTCTGTGTAAAACCTTTAGCAACTAGCCTAGCTCTATATCTAGTCTCACCTTCACAATCAACTTTTCTTTCAAATACCCATTTGCACTGCACTACACTTCCACTTTCTGGAACATTTGTCATCTCCCAAGCATCATTTTCTTTGAAAGATTGTATTTCTTCCAACATGGCTTTTCTCCAATGTTCACCATCTGGTCTCTCAAGTGCTTCTTCTACAGAAGTTGGTTCATTTTTAAGATCAGTCTCTAGACACATATAGGTGACATAATCTGAGAAATCTTTAGGTTTTCTAACTCTTTGAGGCCTACTGCTTTCCACTTCAACCAACTGTACATCTTCTTCAGGTTTATATTCACTACCCTCACTATCAGAACTTTCAGATATACTAGAAGATGGGGTACCAAATATTTCTGTTTCTGTAATCTGTTGTTCACTATTGGTTTCCCCCACTGGAGCTGTTGCTTCACTATCAGCTGAGACTTGACAATGAACTTCATTATTTAAATGTTCAAAAATAATGACATCTCGGCTAGTGCTGACAACATTAGTTTCTGGGTCATATACTCTGAAACCTTTAACATCCTCAGAATAACCAACAAAAATTTGCTTTTTGGCTTTTTTGTCCCATTTAAATCTCTTCTCTTTGGCTATATGTACCATAGCTGGACTTCCGAAGATTCAAAATTCAAAAGGTGTCTTGTTATCTAATCCAAAAACCGTCGATCGATTTCTGATGTAAACGGCAGTATTGACAGCCTCTGCCCAAAACTTTTTTTCAAGGTGAGCGTCAAAAAGCATGCATTTTGCCTTTTCGACAACAGAGCGATTCAATCTCTCGCACATACCATTTTGTTCAGGAGTATACGGGTTAGTTTTTTGATGTATAATACCATTAGATTCTAAAAAACTATCAAAACGTTTATTTACGAACTCACCCCCATTGTCAGATCTGAAGATTTTAATTTCAAAGTTCAGCTGTTTTTCAACCAGGATCTTGAACTTTTTGAAGCAATCAAAAACTTCGTCTTTTGTTTTTAAAAAATAAACAAATGACATACGAGTGTAATCATCAATCAGGAGCATGAAATATCTTGAACCACCAATAGATTTAGTTTCCATTGGGCCGCATACATCACCATGTATAACTTCTAATGGGTTTTTAGCTCTAGAACCTTTATTCTTAAAAGGTAAGCGAGTCTGTTTTCCTTCACAACATGTGAAACAGTTACATTTTCCAATTTTATTGACATCTGAACAATTAAGTCCCAGAACTGAATCATTTTCCATTTTTTTTAAATCAGAGCTATTAATGTGACCCAATCTACGGTGCCATGTCTCTGTTGAGACACTCAATAAACAATGATAATTTAGTACATTTAATTTGTATACACCATCTACAAGTTTAGCAATGCCGATTAACATTTTTTCTTTGTTAAATATTTTACAGCCAGTAGGTTCAAAACATACCTCGTTTCCACTTGCTAATAATCGGCTAACAGACAAAAGATTTGTTGACAACTGCGGAACGCACAAAACATTATTAACTGTGACATCAAAAACATCTTTACCAACAAGTGTTTTTAAATAAACAACTCCTTCTGCTTCAACAGGAACCATTGACTTGTTAGCAACCATTATTTCTTGAGAGCACGAGTTTGTAGTCACTTTACTCAAAATGTTTTTATCCGCGACAAGATGTGAACTTGCACCAGAATCAATGTACCAATCCGTTTTTTTAAAATTACCATTTGAAAATACGACACTGAACGCGTTTGCATGATCAGTTTTTCCGCCGTTTTTTAATAAGGGGCACTTATTTCGAAAATGTCCCAATTGTTGACATTTATAGCATCTAACTTCACTTTTTGACTTTTCACGATTCTGTCGTTTGTCACTTTCATGTGAATTTGATTTCAACGAATACGAGTGATTATTCGATTTGTTTCGATTTCGAACAAAAAATGCACTACTCTTGAAATCAACATCACTTTCCATGTCCAGGAGCTTCGTTTTTATAGAATCAGTGGTAATGGCAATACCAGAATGCTCTATTGCCATTATCATTGGCATAAACTTTTCAGGCAATCCGGCGAGTAAAAGGGAGCCAATCCATTCATCACTAATTTCGAAACCTGTACCACGAAGTCTTTGACTTATTTCTACAATCTGGTTTACGTAGGAAGTCATTGAATCACTGCTTTCTAAACGCGTAGAAATTAGACTGCGAAGTAGACTTATTCTCCTGGTAAAACCGGAGTCATCGAACATCGATTTCAACTTGTCCCATAAAGTTTTGGTTGTGACGGCTTCCTTGATATGGACATATAGTGATGGTTCTATTGTTAATATAAGTTTGGCCTTACATTTCTGATCCTCACTCCTTGTTGTTCCATCAGTAGATTCACTAACAACATATTTTTCGAGCCCTTCTAGGATTAAGAAATTTTTGGCGGCAAATGCCCAATCGTCGTAATTTTCACGCCCTTTTAACTTCGGCACGTTAACCAAAAAACTCGACGACATACTAACACACTTATACAGAGCAAAGCTCAACGTTAACTGTATTTTTCAACCCGAAATAATAACGTGGCCTGGGCCCATAACCTGTTATGGATTTTTACGTGAATCGGGATTAAAATAAAACAACGTGCTTCGTTCAAGAGTGTATATCGACTACTACATTTATATAGACAGTTGACATTTGGAAAAAGATGGCGTAACCAAATAGGTGGGAATTTTGAACTAACTTTCAACAATTGTAACACCCTGTATATCAAGACATTTGTTAGCGTAGTAAACATTCTAATATATGTTGGTCAAGGACCATTTGAGTTAGCAATTGGACATAAAACACTTTAGCAAGTGAACAAATATATAGAAAGTTTGGTTAGGATTATCATTAAAAATATTTTGTTACTGATTAATCCTTATTTCGGAGATAAAAGAGAGTAATTGCTGGAACTAGAGTGGGTTACTGTTGAATGCATTACGAAATACCAGAGGAGCATATGAGCAAGACATAGGCAAACACAATTTTAGCTGAATATTAAGACAACTTCAAGAAATATCTGGTATTTATAATGAAGTACATACTACAGTGAAGGTACTATATATTAGTTGATATACATGGTATTTCTCAGTCATCCATTATCAATATTATAACCAAAAGTATTGAGAGCAATAGCATCATCATATTGGGAACAGTATATAATACATTTTCCAGAAGGACCTAAATTTGACGTAAAAGAAAATATTTTTCGCATTGATATTTGTTCATCTGTAATGTATGCGATCGACTGTACCCACGTTAAAATTAAATGTCCCCAAGGAGATAACCCTTTATTGTATATTAATTGAAAAGGGTACTATTACTTTTAAAGGTAAGTTTTTAACTAATACTTACTAGAAAATACTCATTTTCCTCAAAATACTTGTAGCTTGTTTGTGATGCAAAGTATAATTATACGAAACATTGTTCCACGATGGCTTCGTTATAACAAACACACACGTTCAATGGTGTATGTTATTATCATTTTAAATAAATATTAATCAAACATACGTATATTATTGAGAGTGAAGAGCTCCTCCAAAACTCCGCACCGTTTTGTCGTTCGGTACTGTTGAGAAATTAATATATGCTCTGTGCATAACTTCACTCGCCTTACCCCTGACGATTGTCCGACTTGGTTGATTGAATTCAAAAATGGTCAGATTATTATAAGAAGTACAGTAGATATTATTATTGATAATTCTAGCTTGCACATAAGCGTTAACTCGGAGACATTGGAATAATACTGTTCCTCATCTCATCAATAGACTTCAGTACTACAAAAGAAACTTTTTCGGCACTGTATGTGCTCTTTGTGACGTGAATTTTTCATTTAGAGAGTTACTTTGTAAACAGTTTCCACATTTCCACCTCGATATTTTCTATCTGAATTTTCCATCTGCGCTTTTGAAACGTATTCCTTTTACCAACACTTTTACTTGAAAATGGAGCCTCTTTATCGTTCCAGAGCGTTATCTTAACATTTCATCCGGGTGACGTAAGCCACTGCATGGTCGTAGAAGAATGTTATTGATATACACAATAATTATAACTTTGGTTTCGTGTCGAATCTTGCATTAGCAGTATAAGTCTATAGATAGATATGTAGATAATTTTTACCGGAAACTGATATACTCACTGTCTGAATACATTTTTCAAATAGACCTTAAATCATAGTAACGTTATTATCACCGAAATAATTATCGTGAACAAATAATAGCTCATCAATTTCATTTAACTAGATGTTCGAATTGTGTTCCTTCTTATATTATTTGACAGTATTCAAGTTCATTATCAGAAGAAAAGTTGATCACAGCACACCAGGAGGGATTTATCCAATTATGTTCAGCAGTGTACGATCCTTAAAGCAAACATTGGACTACGGTACATACCAAAGGTCTGGAGAAAAGTAGGGTTGGTCTTTATTCCTAAGCCTGGAAATACTGGTAGACATGCACATTGCACATTGCAAAAACCGATCGACCTGGATCAATATGCATACCGACCGGGATTATCCACAGAGACAGCACTCCATCGCCTAGTACAAAGAATAAATATGCTCTCGAAAATGGAGAAGTACTACCAGTAGCCTTCCTATCACCTATCACGAAGTAATCACTAGGGCAATTTGTCAAATTTGCGCGAGTATCAAATGCACGATGGACTAGTCACCAATTCATCAAAAGACTAGTCGACAAGTAAAACCTTTTCACTGCAAATTCATGGGATATTGTTTACCGTACAAATAAGAAAGTGATGACTTAATCTGATTCATTTTAATAGAAAAGTATATTGGATATGTTATTCATTTATCCAATCTCTAAGTAAACGCTTATTCTAGTAATACTATAAAATAAAACAATAAGCATGAGAAGTAGTTTCATAGCCTAGCAAAGTAAATCTCGGTTTTCTTATAGGCTGAATACGACACCTAAGGTTGACAGTTTAACCACAAAACATTTTTCTAAAGCTGACTAATGGTTATAACCAAATAAATATGGAATTGTTAATAAATGTTAAAAATAAGCAAGTTATCATTCCGATTTATAATAATGACCAGAGCGTTACTACTCTAATGTAATGTATCCTATTTCTTCTCACACAAATGTCTGTATTTATTATTTATTATGATATCCTAGAATGAGACAGAATTAACAAGCATAGGACTGACACACACAGGATAAACAGCCAGGCAGCCACTTAAATAGTCTTGAAGAGTACTCCAACAGGCTGCAGTGCTCCCGCCACAAGAGTGGTTAACAAAAAAGAGAAATAATAAAAACCTACATGCTTTTTCTCCACGAGTGTTGTGATTGACACAATTAAAATCATCAAAAGTTACGTAATCTTGAATTTTTTATACAAGATACCTCCTGAAGGCCCGTTCACATTATGCGGGCTGTTTGTGAATTGGCGTGGCTAATTGGCAAAGCCGATTCGATGTAGACGCGACCGTTGGCACGTGACCATAAGCCATCCGTATGCCAAGTGTATTCGCCAAGAGTCAGTCTCCTTCAAAAGAAGCCAATGAGAAAGGATAGTGGGGACGTGTCACCAACTGGCCTCTCGCGGCTTCAGCTGTGATTCAGACTGTCTGCCAGTTAGCACGTACTTTCAAATGGACTGGACGAGCGAGAAAATTATTAATTTGATAAATCTATACCGAGATCGTCCTGCTTTGTGAACATTGTGCGACTAAATTGAATGAATGCCAGCACAATGCTCATTTGAAGAATGTGACATACGACCACACCCTATTAGTAATCTGATTATATATTATATTGCTGTATCTATGGCAATAAATGAAGAATGCAAACATTATGAAACTCATCAATGTAACTATAGTGTGTTTTAACGTCGAAGCCGTCACCAATTTGTTATGCTCAAAAGAAGAATACTTTAAATTGTAGATAAAGATAACAGTTAAACTGCTGTCGTTTATAGTGATGACAGTTCACGATTCCTCCCATTGAGCGATACTGCAACGTCACGCTACAGATGCGCCCTCAACTGGAGGAGCTCGAAATCACAACTTGGATACCAATTGTAGACACAAATTAAACTGATAAAGGGTGTACCGTGAAGTTAATATACGCAATTGCTTATTTGTTACCTGATAGGTCGTTATCAATATTCTCTTTATGAGGTCATCCCGATTAGCAAATTTTGTTCTATATACCATGTTTTGGAGATAAAAAATAATATAATAATGACAGACAAATCAATTGTGCGCCCTTTCCACATCCCCCTGTTTTGGAAAAATCCTTTAAATAATTCCGGACATAAAAGCTGAAATATTATGATACACTATTCGACTGAAACCAAATATTAAATGAAATTGTTATCAACGGTATTTGTTATGTTAAAATCTATTTCATTTTAAATACTTTGACCTACTCAAATTGCCGTCTATAAAAAATTATTATTAGTAGTGGTATTGATAATCCCAGACAAAAATGCTTTTGCATGATATGTTTTTGGCATACATCCAGGATTACTAGACCAATCCAATATCTGTAGATGTGGCAACTTATTTGATATTGAGGACAAAATTTTCAATATGAAGGTCTGCACCTGTTAATTTTCTATTGAAAAAACTAATGCCATGGATTAATTGTTTTGTGTGGCATTGATTTCAATGTAATTTTTCTATTTTCTCCGTAATATCTTTTATCATAACACTTTTATATAACTCGTTACTTACTTTCCAACGCTTCTTGTTACCGCATCGATTTTTTATTTATTACCATTATAATGTATCTTATTATTAGTCCGAAGGTACTCAAATTTGAATTCTACCATTCAAAATTTAGTCCTTTCCAACGTATAAATTTTCCAACCGAAAGGACGTTCGAAAATGTATACCATTTTAATAAAAATCGTCCGATATGTGTGTCAAATTTTTTGCTGGTTAGTTAGAGTAAGTTCAACAAGACCCCTGGAATTTTCCGTAACCTTCATCCAAGGCTATCTCGACCTCTTTCTGCCAAGGGTCAAGGGGCCGTGGAGCAAATCACGTTAAAAATCTGGCGCCCGAAATTTGAACCGAAAAGGTGTCGTCCATAGAGACGTGTTCGTGTGTTAGGAACCATGTGTAGGAAGAAAGCGTGCATAAATTTTAGATGTCCGAAAAATAATATACTGGGTATTACATTTAAAACAATGAAGTTGCCGTACACTTTCGGTTAAACCTGAAGGTGACATGTATGCCAAAATGTTTTACATAAATTTGCCATAACTTGTTCTCCACCTATGCCAATTTTTATAGACATCGTGTGAGTAGTCTCGAATATATATTGTTACGAACTCACTCATTCAGAAGCCGGTCCTGTCGCAAACTATGAATGCGACCTTTCTAGAAAGGTTCTCGAAGTTTATCGCGAAAGTTCTCGATATTATGAAGTATACGCTGAGGTGGTATATTCAAGAATTTTCTAGAGATTCGAAGGACTATATATACGCGGGTTTTCGAGAGAATCGAGGAGTTGTTCAGTATACAGTGAATCGGTAAACAGTTTCAGTATACAGTAAGTGAACAGAAAGTGAATATAAATAGTGTTGAAGATAAATTAGGACAATTATTATACCGAGTGTAGATAAATTAATAGACATTAAGTAGTGTGAATATAAATTAAGTTTATTATAGTGTGTAAGTGTTTCTTTAATAAATCAATAGTAATTAGCTATAGTGAGTGTATAATTTTATCCCACGGTAAAAACAGTTCAAATAAATAAGGAAAACATTACAATATAGATAGTGTGATCTCATCTTGAAGCATCCTGTATATTTATTAGAAAAAGAATTCATCATATTAAATATTTTCAATGAAAAATCAAATTTATTGATGGAACTCAGCAAACAGTGATAGAGAAATGCATCCAAGTTTAACAATAATAGGAAAACAGATTAGAATATTTCTTATAAAATTGTGTTGAAAAACCCTCCATATTAAACCTTTTATTAAATTCAGAATGATCTTATAATGTTTTGTAATATTGTTGAACTTGCATTTTTCTCAAACACAGGTTTTATTTCTTTTTTAAATTCTTAACTGTTTTAGAAACCATTACGAACGAGGAACATTAATATTAGCAATTGCTGTTTAATAAGCTCTTTTGTCTGCTAGTGAAGCTTTCGCACAATTGATAATGTACAGTTTACGCGAAGTCGTATTAATTTATCTGACAAGGGATGATTTATGTGAAACATTCCCATTCACCAACTGAATATTACGATATCACTGCCATTTTATCACCCCTATATTACAATAGAGATACTGGCACACTCTAAAAAATACCTACTCCATAAACATACAATAGGCAAAAAGCAATATTTTAACAATAAAATGTTTTGATTGGTTTATATTCACCCAAAAAGATTTGTAACGTTTGTTCCAAACATCGATTAATTCCAGAAATTGCATTTGAATACGTCCTACATTTTCTGGCTGTCTATCGTTGAATTTCCATTTTAAAAGCTGGTGAAAGGAATTATTCTGAATAAAAAATTAGCTCATTGAAAATATTGTATCCTTTTTACTTTATCTTTATCTACATGATAAAACCATTATGAAATTTCACTGACATTTCTCCTATTCAAATTATTGAAATATATACGATTTTGGATGTTATGCTTAATTTTGTTCAACAGTGCTCTTTATTCACTTTATTCACAATATTTTGCAAAACATCAAGCCTCTTTTCAGCTCGCTTTATCGATTTTTAGCGTTTACCTAATGTTCCCGCACGTGTTCCTAGGTCTTCTTGTTTTTCTCCTGTCTAGGAAGACACTCTGATACGTCAATATCACTTTACGAAGACAACTTTTTCATTTCGAAAGAGAAATATAATTCCACTCCATAGAAATTTTTTGTCCGCGAATGTAGCGATATACTTCAAAATACATAGGCATTTTATCGTTTGAAAAGTAGAAGTTGGCATGGGATTCTTCATTATTATTATTATAATAAATTATGAGCTGAGAACCGAAGTTCTAGAAAGCTCAGATAATAAACAATATTGTAATCAGTAGCACATGCTAGGTGGTAGCTTTTGTGAAATGAAAAAAAAACCTAAATAAGTACATTGTTTGATAGGTACAATTTGATTACGCACATATCACTCACTGGGTTTGTGGACTGTATTAAAATAAATAAGTTTCCTTCGATGTTATTTGCTATGTACAATTTATTTACATATATCTATACTGATTCATTTATATACACTAAAGTATTTACACATCAACTGCACTGTTGAAAAGGTTTTTTATTTGTGGGTACTTGCCCGATTCTTTTAATAATCGAAATTATGGTACAGCTTAGTTACAACGCGTTCGTACGCGAGAGCTGTTGCTTGTTCCATGTTTTGTGCTATACTGCCGCAGGCTATCTTTGTTCTGCGCATGATTCAACCTCAGATGCGTGCCACAGGCGACATCTAG
>CAJUYH010008816.1:0-14800 GCA_910591685.1 Galerucella tenella
GTTGGTCAGTGATTTTCGGGGCCAGGTAATAACGGGCACGAGTTGGGGAACGCCGAAAAAATCGAAAATCGTACGAGAGCCAGGATTACCTATAAAATGGTGCAGGGTCCTTTTACAATTATTTGACTCGTTATATCTCAGAAACAGTGGCTATAAGAAGAAAAAGTATCGGTACATTTTTTATAGAGAATTTTGTTCTACAATTTTTGTTTGAGACACTTTTATAATAAAACTTATCGTTTTGCTGAAAATCGCAAAAAACCAATTTTTTTCGAGATTTTTGGCCTTTGACCTCGAATAAATTTTCTTCCAAGCGCCGGAATGATGAGGAACTTTCAGGTGTTATTTTTAAGTATGTTTTAAACAGTCACACGCACTTTCAGCTTGCTGGGAATTTATGTACCTTTACTATTCTTTATTGGTCTAATTTGACCGGATTGAAAATTAAAATACTCCGTATAAAAACGTTCTCGTTATTAATTTTCGATTTAATTCAATTTCAGGAGCAAAAGTAGGAGTGTGGACCACGGCATCACATCCCCATTCGATTTGGATGCTCTACGAGCCAAAGTTGACAGTCAGTTTGATAGAAGTCTTGATAGAGGTAAGTGAAATTTATATTTTTTCTACTACCGTGCGCTTTAACCCACTTTCCCGCACGCATTTTAGCTTTGAAAGTGTCACTTTCCCGCACTAGTGCGGGAAAGTAAAATTATGCAAATTTTGACCTTATTAGATAGTTTTTTACTTCGGAAGTTATAACTATTCTTACACCAGGTGAATAAATAGTCCATCAAATAAAATCTACATGTTTTCTAGCTTTTTGTTGCATTTTTAATTTTCTGAAAATATAAAATAATGAAAATATTTTGATATAACCTTGTACATTCTTCAAAGTAGAGTCATAAAAAACCTATCCAACCACCCGGGCTTGATATAAGAAAAATATATCAAATGGAATTATTTCTTCTACAAATGACTTGAAATTGTTGCCGTCACCTTCATCGTCATCTTTATGTGACCTGCAAACGATGCCATCCTCATCAACGTCATTCACTCATCAGTTAACACCAAATAACTCCACTGGACCGGCAATTTTGAGTAATTCACAGAATGCAACAAATTGTGTTTCTAATATTAATATTTATAATAATAATTGATAAAAATAATAATAGTTTTTGGTTAACGTTTTGTATATGCATGTTAAAATAAAATAAATTTTGAAAAATGGGTTGATATACTTTTTTGTATATACGGTCGTAGAAAAAATAATGTTCCTAACTCATGCGTAAAGTGTCTTTCCCGCCCTTGACCGCTTGCCCGAACTCCGCTTCGCGTCGTTCGGGTCAACTGCAGTCGCGTGCGGGAAAGTATCACTTTCCGCACTTGTTAGGAAAATAACTATTTCCTACTAGCGTGCGGAAAAGTCCACTTTTCCGCACTCATTTTAGTGCGGAAAGAGTCACTTTTCCGCACTAGTGCCGAAAATTAAATTTGTCAAGTTTTTGGGGAGTATACTGACATTTGAATATTTAAAATATATATTTGTATGATTGTAGTTTACCAAATAACTGAAAAATTAATGAATTTATTATAATTCTGCTATAATTTTCAATCGAAAAAAACTTATTTTTCCATCATTTTTCAATGGCCCTGGTATAAGCCTCATCAAATGAATGTCAAATAATTATAATTAATTTGTTGATATGTATTTAATAGGAAATGTTCCTTTATGTTAACGTTTGGGCTTTTTTCCGCATGCTAGAAGAAAAAATAGTGTACCCAACACGTGCGTAAAGTGACTTTTCCGCACGCGATTGCTGGCCGAACTCGCTAACGCGTCCTTCGGCCATCTGCAATAGCGTGCGGAAAAGTATCACTTTCCGCACTAGTTAGGTAAACTACTATTTCGTTAAAAGCGATCTCATTTATCTACTTTACGATAATTTTTTTATAATGGATTAATTTATTAGCAAACATTTTCATTTAGCATGGGCGACATTTTCATTTAGCGTGGGCGTACAAAATAAAACTTGAAAGGGTTTCATTTAAAACAATTTATTTTCATTTACCTTTAAAAAAACTTCATTCGGATATGCAGATGGAAATATTAAAAACAAAAGCAAATTATTTTATCTAGAAAAACATTTTTAATCAACTATTGACTCTGTTTTATTAAAATAAAAGCTGCAGGAGCCAAACCAAACCAAAAAATTCAGTTGTTTGATGTAAACGCAACAAGAAGTGAGCAGCTCTTGCCACTTCAAATTAACTTTGAGGGCTGCTCGTTCGCACTCCCTCAAAGCTGATTACAACTTTTGTAAGTAAGAAAATTCAGCTTCTCTCTCCTTTATCGAGATTTTGATTTCAATTGCCTTTTCCTACGGAACTTGTACATTTACAGTCGAACCGAGTATCTTATTATATGAAAAATTAGATCCAATTTAAAAAAATATTGGTCGTAAAAGACTACACGACACAGCAGATAGATATTAGAAAGTGTAGTAATGGTTACGAGCATAAAGAAATAAGTAGTATTGTAAGAGAGCTTGGCTACAGGTGGTTGCTGCGAAGCGCCATGCGATACAGGTTGCACACAAAGTTTGTTCCACTACCTTCCATATGTTTTAAAACCTCTCTTATTTTTCCTGGTGTCTTAATAACCATCAATGCGAGTTGCATACATTATTTCTTCTACTCCTCACTTATTGACCGAATATTAGGATGTTGCATTATTCCTATTTATATCCATATTATTTAATGATCAAATTAAAGCATGTAAGTTGTGAATTTTGTATTACATCATCCTCTTACCATCTCTGACAACGAGATGACAATTAAGAAATATTAGCAGTTGCACCTTTCGTATTTGTGTGTCAAATTATCTGTACATATATACAAAAGTTATTAGCATTAGATTAACAAATTTTACAATTTCATACTGTCCAGTTGATATAATGTCTAAGTAAAGTAGTGTAGAATATCTGCAATTGCAGTGGCACCAACCAAGTCAATTAATTATTTATATATAGTTGATTGAGGACTGGTCTTAAACAATATGTCCCCCTAAGTTGGAATTATATCGAAAACTTTTTTATTATTAATTTTAGGAAAAGATGTTATTCTTTATAAAAAGTTCTGCATTATCTAAAACCCAGAATACAGTCATCAAATATCAAATTTTTTATGTCGTATACAAGGTTTGTCAAAAAATGTTAGTTTCACTCAAGAGTAAAGTACCTTTAAATTTGACAATATCGAAAAATGTTACTGAAAAAAGTTGATCAGAATTGAAAACAACGATTAAATATGTAATTACATTCATTAAAATTTAAACCTCAGATTATTTAATTTTTTACCAATGTTTCTATTTTGAATGAACACTTATCTCTTGTGATTACGAAACACATAATAATCTTTTAGGTTTTCCATGATTTATAATAATTTTGCATCTAAAACGTGGAATAAGTGCATATAGTAAAAACCAAATAAAGTTGCGTTTACGTCATTCTTGTGAACATTTGCAGCGTTGTCAGATTGTTCACGAAATATGGAAATTAACAGAAAATTACTGAAGTCAACAAAAAACGTAAATGTAGAAAATTTCACAATATTATAAATGAAAACTACAAAATTATCGATAGTTTGATAGTTTTCGTTTAATATAGTGTGTTTTTTCATTACGTTTTTTGTTAATTAAATTTATGAATACATTTCACAAAGTAAGGAATTCTAGAATAAAAGTGGTAAGGTAAATAAAATATGTTTAATAATGAACGTATTTTCAAAGACAAAAACTAATATTAAACAAATCAACATATTGTGAAATGAAACTAGGCAGATTCAAATTCTTGTTCATTTTCAACATCAGTGTCACTCTCTTCACTATTAAAATTTATAACTATCGGACTAATTTCTGGATGATCAAATATTCTTTCCCTCTCATACCATTTAAATATCTCTCTTTCAGTATGTTGTATAGAATTTTTCCACATATCAGGAGTTATCATGTGCACTGTAAAATCCTGCGACCCGAATAGGACGGATGTAGCTCTCTACAATCGACTCTTAATAGGTGCTCTGCGGGAAACAGAGGTCCTGACTCCCAGCAATAATGAGGAACTGGAAAGGTACACAGTATCTATCCAAAACAAAATAGACATTGCCTATAAGGAATCCTGTCCGATGAGGATGGTTCAGACAGGTGGCACGACCAATACCTGGTGGTGCCCTGAACGGGAACACCTCAGAAAGATAGCGAGAACGACCTTTAACAAGGCAAAATGAACAAAACTCAAAGAGGACTGGGGAATATATCAAGCCAACCTCAAAGAGTTCAAAAAGTCTGCAGACAAAAGCAAAGAGAAGCCTGGAGAGCCTATTGTGAGGCAGTCGAAGACTTCCCACAAATTTCTAAGCTACAGAAGGCACTCTCAAACGACCACCATAAGAGTATCGGCATCCTGACAAGGGAAAATTGCGACAAGGCCGCCAACCTTCAAGAGAGCGCTGAGATTCTTATGGAAACTCACTTCCCAGGTTCTGTCTTTCCTGGAACTTCAAACTGGACGGAAGTATCAACCACACCCTCATAATACGACTGGCAATCTGCTAGTGCACTAATTGATGAGGACAAGATAAGGTGGGCCATATCGGGCTTTTCCCCCTTCAAGTCACCAGGACCTGACGGAATAAGACCAGCCCTACTTCAATGGGGAATGGATATTCTTATGCCGCACCTGGTTGGAATTTTCAGAGCCTCTTTAGTTCTGAGGTATATTCCCAGTAAGTGGAGAGAAGTACGAGTGGTATTTATACCCAAACCAGGTAGGATAGACTACACCTTACCAAAAGCATTCCGACCAATTAGTCTCACATCGTTCTTTTTAAAAACAATGGAGAGGTTATGCGAGCGGTATATAAGGGATGAAGTGCTAGTTCACAACCCACTCCATCCAAATCAGCATGCATATACTCCGGGAAGGTCCACTGATTCGGCCCTTCACCAAGTGGTTGGCAGAATCGAAAGATCATTGGACAACAAAGAAATCACCCTGGGTATATTCATAGATATCGAGGGAGCGTTTGATAAAACAAACTTTCGAACAATTACCCAACAACTCAACTCCAGGAATGTACCTCTGGTAGTAGGAGAATGGATACTCCAGATGCTCTCTAGTAGAGCAATAAGTATCAATGTAGAAGACATCACAGTAAGAGGACTGGTCATGAGGGGATGTCCACAAGGAGGAGTCTTATCACCCCTTCTGTGGAACATAGTCCTAGACACCCTGATTAATCACCTCAACAACAATGGATTCTACACAATTGCATACGCAGATGACATAGTTATCTTGCAGACTGGCAAATTTGTGAACACACTGTGCGACAGAGCGCAGGATGGGCTTAAATTAATTGAAAAATGGTGTAAGGAACACTCACTGTCGATCAATCCCAGAAAGACTGAGATGGTCCTTTTCACCAGGAAAAGAAGTTTATCGGGTTTGAAACCTCCCGAAAACTTCAAAAGCAAACTAAACTTTTCGGAAGAGGTGAAATACCTTGGTATTACCCTCGACAGGAAACTAACATGGAATTCTCATCTACACAGCAGAGCAAAAAGAGCATATGTGGCATAAGAGCAGTGTCGAAGGACGATGGGACGCACATGGGGTCTGTCGCCCCGTGTGGTCACCTGGATCTACACTGCAATAATAAGACCCATGTTAACGTATGGAGCTCAATGCGCTACCTCTGCTGCAGGCAGCCAACGATGCAATTGAACCCAGGTTTTTGTTTAACAAACTAAATTTTCGTAAAGGAAAGTAAGGATATTTGATTCACGTATTACCTGCGTCTTGTACAGCATTTAAGGGCAACAAAGGACCATTATTATTCCTTTCTTGTTCAAAATAATTTACTAATGAAGCCACAAGTTCTTTGCATCGGCTATTCAGCTGTTTGGACATTTTAACAATCACAGAAGAAAATGCTTTGTTGTTTTGAAAAAAAACAGTTTCGATTATAAATATTTGTCACAAGAAAATTTTATAAAGCACGTAACTATAACCTCAAAAATCGATGACACTACACGAGTAGAATAGTCACAAACAACGCGGCAACATGACAGTATTTCTGGCAGTGACTATTTTACCGTCAATAATAATTGGAGGCTTCTTTATGAAAATTTTAACACAAATTTTTACATCGAGGGACGTCTAAACCCAATAAAGCTGTATTGCTTATACATTATTTTGGTACAAATAGTACATTGTTTACCGGGTAGGAAAAGCTTAACATTCCTGGACGACTGTGAAGATTGCTAAGTCGAGGCGCAAGCCGAGACTTAGCAACACAGAGTCCAGGAATGTGGCTTTTCCTACGAGGTAAACATACTATTTTTCCGCAAATCGTTTAAAATTCGACAGATATTGATTGATTTAAAACAAAACGCGATAATTTTATTCCCAAATAAATGGTGCTTTGAAATTCCTAATAAAATTACTTGGGTTACTATGGAAACGTATTGAGGTTGAATTGTCAAACTTGACGCTTATAAATTTAATTGCTGGTGTTCTCGAAAGTAAAATGATAAGTGATGATGAAATTTCCATTCCTGGGACTCCTCCAGAGCTGGTTGAGGCAGTGAATACTGCTTCATTAGAATTATTGCCAAAGAAATCAAGAGAAAAGTACGAAAATGCATACAGACGTTTTATGGATTATCGCATGAGTAAAAATACGAGTTCTTTCTCAGAAAATGTTGTAATGGCATACTTCCTAGACCTTTGTTTAAAGATGGAATCTTCAACATTATGGGCCAATTATTCAATGCTGAAGTCAACCCTTGCACTTAAACACAATGTAGATATATCTACATACTCAAAACTTCGTTCTTTATTGAAACGGCAAGCTCAAGGTTATAGGGCAAAGAAATCTAAGATTTTAACGAAGGAAGAAATTGAAAAATTTATCCAGGAAGCTCCAGATAAAGAAAATTTAATGATTAAGGTAATTTACAAGGTTTTAATTTCTATTTAGATTATAGCTTTATTTATTTTTTAGGTGGCTGTAATATTTGGTATTTCTGGGGCCTGTAGAATGGATGAGTTAGTCCGAATGACTGTACACGATATAGAAGACTTAGAATCTAAGCTTTTAATCAGCATACCGGATTCGAAAACCAACAAACCAAGCTCATTTGTAATTAATCAGATCTACTTGAATATTTATCGAAAGTATGTTTCGTTAAGACCAGAAAATATGAACAGTGACCGATTTTTCTTTAAATATCAAAGCGGAAAGGGTTGTAGACAAGTGGTAGGAATTCATCAATTTAGAAAAATGTCCAAAATAGTTGCTACTTATTTGAACTTGGTAAATCCGACAGAATATACTGGTCACTGCTTTCGTCGGTCTTCTGCAACAATATTGGTTGACTCTGGTGCCGACATAACTAGTTTAAAGAGGCATGGCGGATGGAAGTCATCAAACGTTGCTGAAGGATATATCGAAGAATCGCTTAACAATAAGGTTGAGGTGGCTAATAAAATTTTCACAGTACAAAATATTCAACAAAATGACCCTACCACCCTGCATGTTGTCCAAAATGTTTCTCATAGTTCTAAGAGTGTTCCTCCAATGTTCAATAATTGTACTAACTGTCAAATTACTGTAAATATAACAAATTGATCTTAAAAATGTATTCAGCAATGACTTGATGTTTTCAAAATATAAATTAATTCCTTATAAGCAATGTGTTTTCAATCATTTATGTAGAACACTAACAACTGTACGGAAATATCATTTCCTTACAGTAAGGAAATGACATTTCCTTACAGTAAGGAAGTCCTGACTTTTTCTTCAAGAAATTTTGACACCATTGCTTCAACATATCCAACTTTTTTAGTAACATTATTCGATATTGTCAAATTTAAAGGTACTTTACTCCTGAGTAAAACTCATATTTTTTAACAAACCTCGTATACGACTGAAAAATTTGATATTTGATGACTGTGTTCTAGGTTTTAGATAATGCAGAACTTTTTATGAAGAATAACTTTTCTTCTTAAAATTAATAATAAAAAAGTTTTCCATTTGATTCCATCTTAGGGAGACATATTGTATACCCTTGATTTGTTATAAGATTTAATTAACATATTTATGCTTGTACCATTAACAGACAATGAAAAATGGTAAATGCAAGTTTAAATGAACACATATTTCTCAATTATTAATTATGATTTCAACTGAACGGCCTTTAATTCAATAAAATATTCGATTTAAAAGGATTACACCGTAAATGTTAATGAAACAGAAAAATAACAACCCATAATTTCACTCATATATTGCAATTTCAAGTTTCACAACAATCATCTCGTTCGTATTCATAAATAATAATTAAAATATTGTGAAATCTTTACCTTTAACAAAAAAAAAATCGTTGCTTTGTTGGAATATATTTTATCCTTAAATAAGGATAATGCATTCAATGTCATGGACGCCTAGAAATTTACTTGTATCGCTTAAAACAATCGCAATGTAAAAAAAGGATCTACACTGGAAAAACAGCTGCTATATGAAAAAGTCTATTGTTGAATTAAAAAAAATCGTGCAGTCAGTTTTGAACGGTTTTTCAAACACTTCCTTATATTACACTCAACGAACTAGTTGCGTTTTGAATATTTTAAGTACCATCATTAAAAGTAATTTTAGTATACCTGTACATTCAAATTTCTTCGTGTATCTTCTTAAAAAAGCAGTAATACTTAAGTTGTTTGAAGTAGGCTCTTGAGTCTTCACAGATCGAACATCATGCTGTCAAGGACGTTTAAAATCAACTTTAGTTTTATATATAGATCGCTATCGGCACTTTTTTCGTCTGCATTGATTTTGAAAATAATTTTCAATAAAAAATAATAAAAACTACATAAAATGAATACAGGCATAACATTCTAATAAAGTCAGCTTATTTAACTCAAATTAGATAGGACTCTTAACTGTACTATTCCAAAAGGATAAAGGTAAATAAAACTCTCGATAATAATATTGTTTTCCCCTACTAGATGTGAAGTTGACAATTATTATTGTTTCTTCTAGCCAACTGAGAAGTTAAATTTCTCTATTAGTGGTTAATAATGGACAAATTCAAATATTTTGAGAATTCTGGGATAGTAGTTCAAGAAAAAATTGTGCAACATAATTTTGTATACCCAGGAGATTGTCTTTAATATATTATTATTTGCTGCTTGAAATTACCTATTCAGATGACGGGGTAAACGCTTCTCTTGGTGCGTTTGTGAATTATTTTTAATTTTTGTTTTAAATTTGGCTAGTAGTGGAAAAATGTGTACAGGGTGGGGCACTATGAACGAACTATTCTCTGGCGTCTTAACGGTAAATATAATTAGAAAAAATAAGACGTGGAATTAGGTAGATTACTTAGGACTATAAATTAAAAATATTTTGGAATATACAGGGTGCTCCAAAAAAGCGTGCCTTATCAAAGTTAGGTTCCTTTAAATGGAACACCCTGTATTTAATCACATTTTTGAATTGTACTATTGAAATAATGTAAGTTCATCAACATTTCCCTATATCTATCTAGTTCAGTTTCTAGGATAAATCGATTTTACATAATTTGTAGACCCCCCGAAAAAATAAAAACGAATAACCACATTTGCTCTACACCATCTCACTAGAAGCTTTTAACACTGTTTCCAAAATTTACTGGTATGTTATCATACGTTCTCCCGAGAACACTTTAGCGTCTTTGCGCCGAATCCGGATTGTCAAAAACTGTCTGTGATGCTTGTGAGAACAGACCTAAGGAGAGCGTTTCAAACAGTAACACCAGAAATGTTAAAGAAAGTGAACAATCACTTTTTAAAAAAAGGGTTCAGATTTGTATCCAACAAGATGGGCGTCACTTTGAACACCTTCTTTGAATTTTTTGTACTTAGTTATTTTTTTATAATTTTAAAGCTTATTGTATCTGTTTGCCCAAAAATAGTGTAGGTACTTACCCTTAATAAAATTCTGATTTAAGATACCATTAATTTATCAATAATAAATCATACAAAGCACTTACTGTCAAAATAACAATTTTTAAAAACTTTCCATCGGAGTATCATGTCATAGGTAACTAGATGTCAGCAATTAATTGAATATTAATAAACAAATTTAAAATTTCTCGAGAACTATCAGAGTTAGATATATGCAACCCTGATACCAACTGAAAGGTAATAAATTCCCACCTTTAACAGACCCAACAGATACAGGGTGTTCAATTTAAATTAAGCCAGAAATTTATGTATTAAATGGTTAGTGCTATACTGTCATATTAAAAACACCCTGTATATGATAGCATACCAATAAATATTAGAAACAGAATTTTAAAAGCTTCTAGTGAGATGGTGTGAAGAATCATTTTTATTTTGAAGTTATTGTATTTTTTCGGAGGGTCTACAAATTATGTAAAATCGATTTATCCTGGAAACTGAACTAGATAGGTATAGGGAAATGTTAATGAACTTACATTATTTTTAATAGTGCCATTCAAAAATGTGATAAAATACAGGGTGTTCCATTTAAAGGAACCTAACTTTGATACGGCACGCTTTTTTGGAGCACCCTGTATATTCCAAAATATTTTTAAATTATAGTCCTAAGTAATCTACTTAATTCCACGTCTTATTTTTTCTAATTTTATTTGCCGTTAAGACGCCAGAGAATAGTATGTTCACAGTGCCCCACCCTGTATATACACCATGGTGTTGACATTTATAAACCTCAAACCTCATTACGATCGGGGAAAAGCCCCTCGCGAAATAATCTTGGTGCTCGGTCAATAATAATAGTCTTCGCCACCTTGGTGTATGATATACTATTTTAATACGAGGACTAAATAGAAAGTATGCGTTCCAAATAGGCCCTTTTCAGAACCCTTAACTTGTCTTATCTGCATTTTAACCTTGAGCATAATATGTACATTTTACTAGAGATGGAATAAGAAAATTACGTTCAAAAGCAAAGTGACAAAATCGCAGTTGATAAAATCGCAACCCATCTTTAATATAGAATTAAGAGTCTTAGCGAGAAGTGGTTATTAGTTGCGTATAGTGTTTCATAAATGAAAATTATTAATATAAATTGAAAATAAGTGACTTTGATAGATTCTTTAGTAAATAAACGTCTCAGTATATACCAAGAAAAATATATTTTTCTGCAGCCGTCCCGAAAATAAAACTTTCGGTATGATTTATTGAATCGAAAATGAAACTTTAGACAAATCGTACCGAAAGTAGCTATTTTCGGAATGTTTTGTTTTACTTTCGGCACGATTTTCAATATCTATGTAGGCGGCCTTAGCAATGACATTTACGGAATTTTTATTATGACATCGCTTGTCAAAATAAATTTGTTGATAGTTCAGCTGTATTTTCAATTTTCCGATCCAGAAATGGAAATCGACAACGAAAGTGTATAAGTGTATAAGTAAATAAATAATTCATCCCTAAATACTTTCAAATTTGTTACAACGCATCGTCACATTATTTCACGAGATACTGGCCGGAGTGTACGTACTGCGTCTGATGCTGTATTTTTATTTGATATCCAACATACGATGCTTACAAAAAAAGACCACTAGAAATACCATCTTCGCTTCGGATGTAAATATTCGAATATTTATAATTCAAAATCCGTAGCTTCTGGCTATACGCTAGAGATGTGTTTATCGGTCCCTACAAGGCAATTTAATTAAAGCGATACCACTCGAGCTCTAGATTATTCCCATACACTATCCAATACCGCAATTAGAGGTGTGAAGTTATTTTAAAGTCAAGTTACTATTTCTGAAATTAAAATATCTATAAACACCTAGATCAAAAATTCCCAACAAAGAGTTTCCTACCTCCTCATCTCACCTTATCCGCTACAAGGACATTTGATCCTGATGATAATTTGTGTGTGTGTGTTTGAGTAAGTAAATGGATGGTTTAGGTTCACAATTAGTCCCGGAAGGTGGCGATGCAATCGGGTTCATGCCGAACTTCTCCTAAAAGTTTGGTCCCATTTTGATGACATTTTTGTGCGTGATTGAGTAAGTAACTGGATGGTTTTGTAGATTCACAATTACCTCCGGTAGGTAGCGCTGAAATCGGGTTTGCCCGAGAAATTGGAAGACAATTCAGGACAGTGTCTGTCGGGTCCACTAGTTTGTAGTAAATGGTATCTCAATTGCCACAAAAGAACTAACCAGAAAAGGAATTTCTGGCAAAAACATAATAATCTGCACTGATAGTAGACAAGCCCTATTAACCTTGAACAGACAACGTGTTATATCGGGGCTAGTACTAGAGTGTCACCAAGATTTAGCTGACGCAACGGCAGATAACAATATTATCCTGAGGAGGGTTAAGGAGCACGACAGGAGCAAAGGTAATCGCATTGCCGATTCTTTAGCCAGGGAAGAGGCTAGACTAAAAATTTCAGGACCCAGTGACACCTACGGACTGACGACTTCGACAATTTCGGAACTAGACAAACGTTACACCCATGCTCCCAGGATCACCCTGGGCGACCCTGGGAAGCTGGCGTCGAAGAAATATTTGGCGATGACCAGGAAAAACCTACGTTCAACAGTAGGATTTCTGACTGGCCACTGCCAACTAAGGAAACACCTCAATACTATGGGGCTAGTGGACACACCTCTATGCAGGATGTGTGAACAGGAAGATGAAACAGCTAGGAGTTATCGTCAATAAGAGAGTGTGTGTTCGGTGAGTCTTGGCCTACACCTGCCGATATAAAAGAGATGTCTCATAGTGACCTGTCCACCTTCCTGGGAAGGACAGGATGGACGATGACCTAGGAGGACAACGCCTCGGTCACATGTGGCCTAAGTGCTGTGAGCCTACACTCAACCTCCCTTCTCTACAGATACAGTAAATCATAAGTATTACTTGATAAACATCAGCAAATACTTCAACAAATAAATTTTTTTTATATATAACAACAAAATATTGTATTGAAAATAACAGTTCCATCTCTATGTACGTCCAAAACAGTAGAATGCAGGTTAATTGGATGCACAAAACGATAAAAACTACTGTCACATTCTATGTCGCCCATTATGGTTTAGCAGAGATTGAAACTGAACAATATATACGAGCATTCATTCGACTAATTACCGTAAAAATATAATAACAGACTAAAATCTCCATTCTAAATGATAATTAAATGCTACCATTAAATACAAAATGTTGTACATACTATCATTAACAAGGCCGTTTCGTTCAACGTGTATTTCAGCTTTTAATATTAAAAGCTTCAACGAAAACGAAATATTAATTCATAATTGAATGGAATAAGGACGAGTTAATATGATCGCAATAAGGAAGTTTAAATTAAAGGTTTTATCCGGGGTCTTTGGACAGATCAAAAAAGTATCAAAATATACGAGGGTGAGATGATTTCGATATACTTTGCACGTAGCTTTTTATTTTTCAAATGCAGAAGTTTAAGTTAAAACTACCTTGCCGGCTTTTTCCTTGCAGATCAAAGAAAAGAGTCTGCAAGGGTGACGAAAACGTGGTTAATCTTTTGATATTGATACGGATGAAGAGTTTTACCGGAAAATTTAACTATGTACAGTACAGATTTGGGTAGTACTTGGAAGAAATGGGCTAAGCGAGGTTTGTACGTAATGCCTGAAGGTGATAGGAAACCAGACATAAAATGTATGATTGGTTGTTCTAAAGGTTCCAAAAATATGGCATTTCGTCTCAAACGAGATGATTTCAGGCGACTGGCCTAAGGCTTTGACCGATATTTATGTTCAGACATTGTTATGTGCAGCTTCTTCGCGCATACGACTGCAACTTATAGACTCTAGTGGGCTCTTCTTATGTGAAATGGAGTCTACGACTGGCCGTCAAAAGCTGTAGGATGAAGCAGTGCATTTACAAAAACTTAACAACAAAATTAGCAATTTTTTACACTACCACCGGGTAGGGGTGTGCTGGTGTGCAATTCATACAGATTTAGGACGCCAAACGATAGCAATATGAAAGAAAATGTGGAAAACTGGAAGAGAGTTGTAGTTGAACACGTTTTTTTTGTAATGCGACCCAATATGTAGGCTGTAGCTTCAGTTGCTTTGATACTACAACAAATTTTATACAGTATCACTGGGATAGGGTGTGAAATTAATATTGCGTTTGAACGCCACTAGCTTTTAAACAAAACTATAACAATGGTAGCACGACTAAATATCCTGTCCAAAAATATCCTGCCAAAAAAATTATGTTCAAGAATATCCTTAACTGAAAATATATTTGAGCGAAGATACAAGTCTATTACTTGGTTTAAGAAGGGTGAATCCAATTTTATATTCCCTTCCCCTTCTTGAATAACTTGATGTGCATTACAATGCATTCATCCCTCCCATCCGATACTTTCTAAGGTGAAATGCGAAGAGATATTTTTGGAGGGGTTATTTTTGGTAGTGGATATTACGGGATGGGTTTTTTTGGCAGGATATTTTTGGACAGGATCTTTAGTCCTAATAGACTATGAGCCCATGGGAAAAAAGTGTCGCGATTTGAAACAGCAGCGAACCCATTCAGAACGATAGTTTATCATGCCACTATCGATTCCAGCATTATGGCGTACATTTTCTCTTGTGCAGAAAAGCGCAGTGGAAAACTAAACATTTTATTTTTCACCCCCTGAAACCGTGATATGAAACCGTACGCCGTTTGTTACATTTGATAGTAGAATCATAGGAGATCCGTCC
>CAJUYH010008817.1:0-14799 GCA_910591685.1 Galerucella tenella
CTGGTGACTTCGTTAAAGAGTACTTTTTAGAAGTTTTTTTAAAGTGAATCTGAACATAGAAGACGACGTTCTCTATACCTATAAGTCTATTAACACTAAAACTTGTTCGTCATTCCACTCCATCACTTAAAATGTTGAACAATAAAAGAGTCGAAAATAAAATAATTCGTTTAGTTCGGTCGGAGGTTTAATTGTAATTGAAGCCGCTCGGGGCCGCTCGGCACGTCCCCACTCTATATTTTTGTTCGGCTCGACTCGGCTTCCTTTGATCTGTACCTACTTTATGCGGGTTGGGATCGGCACGGTCCAAGCCGGCATTTTCTAGCCCGGCAAAGCCGCCCGGGGCATCTACATCAACGCGGCTTAGGCCGCCCGGGTCAGCCCGCCCGGCCTACCCCGGCATAGTGTGGACCCTGCTTAAGGAAACACCTCCATACTATGGGGCTAGCGGACACACCTCTATGCAGTATGTGTGATGAAGATGGAACTGTCAGGCATGTCTTATGCGACTGTCCAAAGTTATCGTCAATAAGAGAGTGTGTGTTCGGTGAGTCTTGGCATACACCAGCCATTTACCTGTTTCTTACGATATCTCAAGATAGGATAGAGATATCGCCTTGCGGTTTGCGGTGTTTTATTACTAATTTAGTCTACTTTTTAAAGATCTTCTTCAATTTGTATGCTTCCATTTAAAACTGTTACGAGAAAACACAAATTAAAAAAAACAGCGCCCTCTAGCATTCATGTTATCAGATTGTTTCATATTCACAAATTTTCGATTGTTCAACAAAAGTTCTTTCAAACAACATCAAGTTTATTAAAATCGGTCAAGCTGAACCGGAATAACAGGCGTTTTTTCGTAACAAGGTTCCCACTCTCCCCCACTCCTTATTTAAAGAGATATACTTAAACTTGTCATATTAAAAATATGCAGATTTTGCGGAATATGCAGAATCTGATTATAATATTTCATATGCTCCTTAATCGAGAAAATTTTGAAAAATTTTGCATTTTAAGATTTTAACTGTCAAATACGCCCTCTAGCGGTGGACCTACAATTTTGAAAATAATTTCCAGGCGTTTCTCGAGGCCACTTTTATTATAAAAAATGTTTTCCTGAATCTGTGCTATAATCCACTCCTGAGATATGGCCGACGGCCGTTCTTAGTTGGCCACCCGGTACTTGTTGAAATAAACTATAAATGAGTACTTCTGAATTTCTATTACAAAACGCTTAGTTAATTCGACACCTTACTCACCAAAAAACACAACAAATGCCTAAACATAAAGATCAAAATGCAAACTGTAAAGCTACCAAGCCCTAGCCGGTAATAGGTACCGATTAACAACACAAAAAATATACTGGATGCATTATTATATTTTTATTTTTATCAAACATACACGTGTTCATATACTGGGTTTTTATGTACTTACCTACATGTAAAAATAGTAACTTTTATTGCTCCTGATTATACACGTAGTCACAAATTATCCACAATCTGTGGCATGGTTGAGAAATTTTATTTTTATTTGCTTTGTAACATATATCCAATCGAAAATATCATCATTTAACCAACATTTTAAAATATAATCAATAGGATGTAAATACTTGTTTACTTTCAGTAACATGTCTAAGAAATTTTTTAATAGGCACACTCTCATCGAATATCTCTCATAGAAAAACTATTGAAGACAGAATTACAGTGAAATGATGAGTTGAATTCTAGAAGTGTTAAATTTATATTGATACCTTCGTAATTTGGGATTGGAGGCAACGACAAAGTAGATGCTGGTGAGCGAGACGCGATCTATAATAGATGTCAAAGATAATAGTTTTATAAAGGATTTTTACGATAAAAAGACGATTATGTCATTTTTAGTTACTTATAAGAATAAATATTAATTTACCAACCGTAAATACAATTTATTCTTAACAGCCAGGGCAATTTACAGCTAACGGGTTGGCAAAAAATCAAGACGTTGTCAGATCAACTGGTGAAATTCCCCAGTTTGTTTTGACGTTTATTGCTTTTAAATTCATTGCTTCCTTGAGATTATAGATACCTAGAGTTATTTTCATAACTAATTATTTAGGCAAATCTGCAGTGTGTAGTTAATAAAATGCCGAATCAGCTGAACAGTGAATGTCAAAAGATGGTAACATCTTTGTTAAGGTATTTTGAACGAGAATGCCGAAATGGGGGCCTGCTTCTTGACGTGGCTAATCAAATGCTGACACAATTTTTATAATACTCAAAATCTACCAGAAACAATACTAGACTCACGAATGAAAGCAATTAATTGCAATTTTTTATGAAAGAAAAGGTAATTCGAAGAGATTTCTGGTATACGATGAACCATCGGCAACTGCTTTGAATTCACTTTGTCGGTCGCGTTTAGATGCATAATACCAATTGAACTTAATACGTGGGAGTTTCTTTACTGAAATATAGAATAAGATTATCAAACGGTACTTCAAGTGCATAATATCCAGAGAATAATAAATAAACAAGCTGTATTGTTTAACATTTTTTAACGGTCGTTTTGTTTTTTTTAAACATGCGTGGGTAAATATGATTGTGTAATTTTATTGTTATTGGTGCGTTAAATAATCTAATGCTTTTATTTCGATATTGAAGATGATTTCATTCACATCGAATCTAATGACGGTGATTGAATTTGACCGCAAAATAATTTAAATGAAATTACCAAGTGCTTAAATAAAATTGAATGTATATACTCATCTTTTTCCTCATTTAAATCATGGAATCTTTACAAAAAATAACAAAAAACAAAAGTTGAAACTGTTGACAATGGAATATGTATATTTCCTGCCAGCTAGATCTCCAGACTTAACTATATTTCTACGTATGAGGGAGATTGAACGATTCAGTTTATTAGACCCGACCAATAGGGTACAAGCATGAATTTTGCTATTGGTGGGAATTGACGTTTTATCAGGTCTCCTAACACCTTGCATGCCTATTTTTTCAAAAAAAAAGTAAACTTCACTTTTAAAACGACTTTAAAAATCATAAAATTTGAAAGTTCGCCAAAACGCGCTTTACGTCCTAAAGATGGTTGCCCCATGCAGTGACGTCATTTGTTTACGTTGTTATTCGTGTATCACGCTCTGAGTTCTTGTGACCTAATTTGTTTCTGAAAGCTTTAAAAATGGATAAAGCCGAAATAAAACTTTGGATTCCAAGTATTGCATTGTTTCCTCGATTGTTTCATAGTGTAAATCAACGTCTATTAAAACTCCAGACAAAATATTTGTTACTTTACCTGGTGGCGCAAGCAAAAATACACTTAAGAGAAGGGCATTATGGTTGCAAGCTATGCGTCGAAACAAAGACGACATTTCGACAAATAAAAACTTCTACTTTTGTTTGTGAAGACCATTTTAATGTAAGTACCTACTTCTATGCTGGTAATTTTTAATGCTTAAATAGCTTGAGGTTATGTACCTATATGTCTAGGAACCAACCACAAAAACATTATTTTCTTACGACCACACATCGAAATATGGTTGGTATATATTATATATAATACATAGTTTAAATCGTACTGACGATAATGCTTGAACTCCTCTTATTTCCTTTGCATTAAAACAGCTGTTTGACTTCATAAATTCAGCAGCATAATAATGAGTCTACTTTGGGCCAGTTATCAGTTTGCGCTTTCACAAAACCTTCGCTAGCCATATCTTTACTCACAAAATATGAAAGAATCGTAAATGAACACTGAACTAGTAAATAAAATATTTTCTTCTAAAAGTTTTAAAATATCCTTGGAAATATCGAATATTTATGTCGACTTTCAACTTTACGCTGACTTTTATAAATAAAAAAAAGCAAACACAAACACGTAATGGTCTCAAAAATGATATTTTTACGTCGATGAAGCAATTAATAGTTGATTAAAATACAATATAAACACTACAGAGCTACAGAGAACCTAATACAATACCGGCCGTATTGACAAAAGTCAACAAATAAGAGATATGACATCACACATATCATCGGTAGCGTTCGAAAATCCTCGGGTGTTGGTCGGAAAGTGCATTGAAATTTCAATTTTATTTTAAATTTTGAAGTAATTTCCAATGGAAACTGGTTTATTTCCTATTACTAGTAATTTTTTATATCAACTTTACTATTATAAATTAATATCTAAGCAAAATATGATATATGCGTGTACTCTATTACGCTACAAAACCTGGAACCTGGAATAAGCAATATAATCAACAGCTGACTGGGCTCATATCCAGAGACGTCGATCGATCTCAAACAAAAAAAATAGCTGAGACTCAAGCTGAAATAAGATAAATTAAATATGGTACTGCTTCTTTATCCAATTACCGCTATTTGTCTTTTAGAGCACTTGCGTTATGCCACAAAAAGGCTCTGGGCCAATGAAAGCATATCGTGTCCCTTCTCGGGCTAGTGAGCCTACCTAGTGATCTGAGTGAGCTGGTACCCAGGCTAAGGACTGTTCCTTTTTTGTAGCGTCTTCAAGTAGTTTAGAGTTTGGAATGAAAGTATGAAAATCTTCAATATGGGTCTATCTTCAGTGAGGATAATATCCTATTCAAAAATACAAATTGAGGGACCTTAATAGAAATGAATCCGTTGTGGATAATAATAAGTACACTGCTGGCATTTCAAGGGAGGTGATATGTATTCTGGAGGCTTTAATGTGAACTAATTTCTGACACATTGTTTTCCAGCCACACTTTTCGTTTTTTTACCATTTATATTTTAGTGTCTTTCTCCAAACTGTTATTATTTGATCCTCTCTTATCATTTGTTATTGTTGAAAGAGCTGGAAAAGCTGAAATGTGGCACCAGCTCCTGCTTAGCAAGAACAAAACATTTGCATAATTTTAATGCACCCGTCTCGAATTTTGAGTCCTCCAATCATTTGATGAGACTCGGATTACAGATGAGCGCTTGTCACACACAACTCCATTCAGATTTTCCATTGAGGACCATTGAGGACCTATCCACCTTCTACTACACACCGAGAACTTTCGGTCCCTTCAATATACCTCACAAATTCCAATACATTCCATTTTAATTGGTCTTTTTTTCTTTTTTTTATAAAAATACAATTATTACACTGTAACTATTAACACTTCAACACTAATCCTTACACCAATAATAATGGTATATCTAAGAGAACGCTTCAAATACTCTAAACGCGAAATAAACAAAGTAAACTATAAAATCGATATGGAAGAAAGTAAGGTTATAAATCAATGTGGTAGAGAGTACTTTATCTGTTCGCTGCCGATAGCGCTACAATCCTAATTTGAAGTCCCCATAGCCTAGTATAGTTACTGCCGACAAACATTTATGAGTATAAATAGCGTTTTGATATACCTAATAATTTATTCTGGTCGCGACACATACAGTTTACAAATGCCAAAAAAGTATTTAATGACATGTTACCATATTAATACAGTATCATTATGCATATCACGAGTCATTCAAGTATTGTCTGTTCATATAATAATCCGATGTTATCTTATTGCCATCGCTATGGATTGATTGAATAGCTTGTGTGATTATGTGTGATTCAAGAACATTTATGTTAAAGGTTATCCTGTTATATAACTGGGATTTTTTTCAGGATTAACGAACCAATTTTCATATGAATTATTGGCGATAGCATCTTGCTAACTGGGTCAATAATCACAAAATTTGCAGTTATTGCTCGAATTATGAAGCTGGGGAATTATACAATATCTATATCTATCACCCTGTACAATACAACTATGTATCTGAGTATTACATTCAAATTTACTAATTCATAATTATTTCTATTTTTAAACAATCACCTAACGTGGTCCATTATTTGTAAAGTATAAACTACTGTTATAATATTCAATATCTTCGTGGTACTACCAGTGCTAAATTGATTAACAACCATTAGAAATATAGTTAGCGGCACTTAAAGTAGTCAGAAAGAGTCAAGTGAATCGCGGCAGGTCACTGGTGGACACGCAGGTTCAAACCAGTTTGCAACGTGATTCCCAAGGACGTTGGTACTTCGAATAGTCGTGGTAAACAAAGACGGAAGACGAAATATTTCATAATCGTAAACATTAGGAGAACGTTGGTGTGAATCACTTGAATTTAACTGATTGAATTTTTTGGTTGGTCAAGGAAGACAAAAGTATTGTGATCATCTGCTTTCACAGTTTGTTTATAGACGACTGAAAGTAATAATATATTGCTGTGGTATCTAAAATCAGCAGAAAACAACAACAAACATGTATCTTCACTATTTATTATGAATAGAGGAAAGTCACCAAATATTGAATACCATTTTGTTTTTGGGATATAAAAAAAACTTCATATAAATTGAATCAGTTTAATGTTTTTACTAATCAGTCATACATTTATATGTAGTAATTAACAGCCTTAAATCAAATATATTAGTTATCAAATTAAAATCTAACACAAAAAACAAAATCACAAATGAGTAACCAAATATGGAATAGGTATCCATATATGGAATATAAGCATAAATCAACATCAATAACAAAAATGGACATTTATATGTTTGAGATCAATTAAATAAATATAATATATTGTGATAAATGGAAGAAGTTACATAATTACTTGCAAAAGTCACAGATCCAAGTATCAAACTCTGGACCAGCTCAAATATAATGTGGCCAGAGCCCACACATCAAGCATTTAATTTAATATTCCATAAGTAGACACCGACGACTGTCCATATTTGGATTTTTATACTAGTTCAAACTCTTCTAAATATTTTTTAAAGTCACAATATTTTAATGACAAAAGATCACAAAATTGTGAAATAAACATAATACCGATATACTAAATAGTATAACACTTATGTAAACAAACATAAAAGCTGGTAATACTCGTTTATAACTTACTTTTAAAATTTTCTGCACGACAACGAAACAAAACACGCCTGCCACACGTGAAGCATTCGCGTAACTGACTCGATGGTGCAGGTGAGATAGTTAGTAAACCGAATGAAACGGAAGATGGTCGAGTGTTGCGTTTCATACTTATAGTCTTAGAGAAATGAAGGCATTCCATATTAGGATACTATTCCATATTTGGTGGCTTTCCTCCACTATTCATTATAAATAAAAAAAGATAGTTTAAAAAAACACAATTTCACTTAAAACATTATGAATATAGCAGTGATTGAATAATTAGATGATAAAAAAACAAATTGAATGGCTACAGACACTATCTAGCTTGGGAAATGCTACTAATTTTGGTCTATAATTTACCTAGGTAATTATATAAAAGTCTGAGAAGGAAAAGTAAGTATTTTTAGAACTTGTACGTTGCATTTGTAAAGTTTGGCATAAGGTAGTGTAAGTGAAAGACACCTAAAGAGTCCTACGGCCAATTTAAATAAAATTATTTACAATTTTTCAAGGTATAATTTTCTGATTATGTTGCAATCTTGAATGAATCGTTTTATTGTTATTCTGTTAACGCACATTTTTTTGGAAAAAGTAAAAGATATATAGTCACTAACTAGATTTGTATATACTTAACTTTGTTAATTGTTTTTAAAAATTCTTAATGATATTACACAGATAATAATTGATAATAAAGAGGTAGCCCTGTCATCAAATGTAACAAAAAATAATCCAGAAATGTGTCTTAAATTGTAGATCATAATGAACAGTTCGTTTAAATGTGAGCTAGTGGCCTAACCAATTTATGGTAAAAATACTTATTTGTTTTATAATGTTTTCTTTTTTTGTTTCAGGTAAACTAAATTTAGTATGGGACATTCCTGTAATAGTAAGTTATGGATTATAACCTATAAAAACGAATGAAACTGTATACCTAGTGTTACTTCACTACTTTTGCCTAATATTTAAAATGTTATGTCTTTTCATATTTGAATTATTAAAATTAAAGGATTCATATTAATTTATTAAAACGAAAGTAAGTGGCTTTTATATGCATTAAGAACTGAAGTTCTAAAGACCTTTTTTTATATAACTCGTTCAACCTACATTCAATGCTGTACTTGTACAGAGTCATACCCAAAGTATGCAGCATTTGGAAACGAATTTATAAAGGGTTCTTCGATAAAAAGTTGTTTGGTAAAAATGTGTGCCCCCCTAAAATCAAACATTCAAAAATTTTATTTTGAGAATAAAGTATCCTTATTTTCGAAAATTCTGGCAAAAATCCAGAAAAGCAGTACAGCATTATAGGAAAATTTATATATCTAGAGAGTCGCGTCCATCTGAGGGGACATACAGGGAGTACCAATCTTACGACAAACTTCGGTATATGGGTCTATATTTTGAAATTTCAAAATATGGACCTTCAACACATCTACTATTTTTGTTGATAACATTTTTTGATATCTCTTAATATAATCCATATACCGAAGTTTGTCGTAAGGTTGGTACACCCTGTAAAAGTTTTCCATATGGTGCATACTTTGGGGATTACACTGTATAGAGCAGCATTGACTTAATTTCTGTTCACCCAATTAATTAGCTTATAGCCAGTAACATGAGGCATCCTCCATTTTCTTTTAACGCTACAAAATAATGTTTAATCAGTATTGAAAATCTATACATATAGAAAGTGCACTTCAAATTCTTACTCCAATCTACTAAAATTAAAATGTTCTTAATGATGTTTCAATATAACTATTGTAATCTAGTACGCTAATACCTCAGCGAATGCGAGCAATTACTCCATCGATGTCACTAACCTCACTTTTATTTCATTCCTTCTTTTATCAAATGATTTCTCACGAGGTTGTGTTGCCTTCTGCCGCGCTTACCAGAGATTTTATTTATGCAAATCCCACCACAGGTGTATCTACGGGTAAATAATATCAGGGTATTTATGACGTACAGCTTTTTAAAAGTTAAAATATTAAAATTGTTCTCACTTATAGCCTATACGCTATAAAAACCGTTTTCTGTTATAACTGGACTATGTTGCCAAGCACTTAAAATAGTATGAGTATCTAATAAATATCAAATGAGGTTTATCAAATAATTCTTGTTTTTATTTGGTTATAGGTTAGTTTTAGCATTGGTTTTAGTTTGCAAGCAAACTTTGAACGGTGAGGGTGGCTAGCGAAATATTATTAGGTTTGTTCCAACTAAGCGAAATGATGCGTACGTGAACGTCACGATCATGCGCATAACAAAATTTCTGTTCCAACAAGTTCCGACAATTCCACGGACTGATGAAAATGCGTTCCAACAAAAACTGGACACGTTCATGAACGTGTCGGCGAACGATAATTTTCATCAGAGATTTGGATGTAGAACCGTTCGTCCAAACTATCAGTTGATGTTTTAGGGCGAGTTGTATCAAACAGTATCAAACACGTAAACTCGGTTTATAGTCCAGTAAATAAGGGTATCAACCTTGAGAATAGGTCGGGCCGGTGTCATTTTTTTTTTAATTTGTAGGTATTGATGTGTACATTAACCTCTCAAAATCTCATATATGGCGGAATGACCGCAAGACCCTGAATATCGCCCTGAAGAGCCCAAAAATCCATTTTCCCAACTATTTTGGTCCATATCTCCCAAAATATGGCACCTAGAGATTTCGGATTTGGACAGAAATGAAGATCAGATCAATGCCTACAAAAATGGTCCGTATCGTTTTCGTCGTCAATTTGGTGGTTTTCGAGATAACGGGCCACAAACGCGCGCCGTATTTTTTACATCTGACCTGGATCTCGGGAGGCGCTCTCAGCTCCTTAATTTCTGAGCGGATGGACAATTTTTCTAATTACTCGGGTAAAAATGCATATTTTTTTATGATTCAAAGTTCATTTGAAAGAAGAAATCTGCATCTATAATATCTTGTCACTGGTTTTTTTTTGGGCCCCCAGAATTTTGGGAATTCCCGCCAAAGCAAAATTTTGGTCGATATTTTGACCCCCCCTATGAATCTAGTTGTATTTTGTCTATAAAAAGTATTTTGACCGAATCCTTCCGAATAATGGGACTTTGAAGGGTTTCGAAGACACTCCGGGGGATTACATAAACATTTTCTCGCGCATTCCAATAAACCACGTGTTTTCGTCAGGGCGGTTTTTCTGGATTTACGGAGTTTTCCCAAATTTTATGGAAAATCCCGGAATTTAGGGATAATGGATCCTTTTATCGGGTTCTGATACACCTCATTCGAAAGCTTATGTTCTCCCCTTGTGAACGGTACTTTTTTTTCATTTCAACTCTTTTAGTTTTCCGGAAAATCTAGAGAATCTCTGCCCCCCTGAAAATCCAAGTTTTTTTTTTCATGATTACTTTCTTTTTGTGGTTTGAATTTTTGAGAGTGAAAATTACAGACCTCTAGGCTACATTGCCGAAGACCTAAGAGCTCCAAGGATCAGGCCGAGAGTACAAAACAGCGTTCTCAACTCCAAAAATTTTCAGGAAACAGATAGTTATATTGTGACGGATAAACTCAAATTACAACAATATCGGCGTTGCCTAGATTTTTGTTTATGTTTTGAGGTTTGTCTACCTGCGAGGAGGCCCCTCTTAAAAGGAACTCAAGAAAAGCTCCTTGAAACTCAATTGTGAGCTGTCAGCTCTGTACATGTCTGGATGATACATGCCGGTACGAACCAATTACGTACTACTGGTACGTACCAAGTACGTACTACCGGTACGTACCAAGTAGGTACTACCGGTACGTACCAAGTACGTACATTTTATTGGAAAATGTACGTATTTAATACGTACCATGTACGTACTTTGTACAGGAAAGTACGTACATAATACGTACCTTACATCTCATGAGTACGTATTGAATATGTATTATGTACGTACTTGTGCTGTCTGAGTATTAGGGGCACCTTCATTGCCGGGATAATTACGTGAGAAGGGAGAAAACTAGTGGTGCCATCTACGATTGACCCTCGAAGTTCAAAAAATCAAGATACGTGTATATCCAGTCCCCTTGGCTCACACATTGGCTGAGAAAATGCCGTATTTTTATTTTCCAAGCATGATAATTTTCGCGACCCCTTTTTGCAATAAATATTGGGTTAGCGAAAAAACCATGGGGACCATTTTTGTAGGTATTGAACTGCTCGTCATTTCTATCAAAACCGCAAATCTCTAAGTGCCATATTTTGGAAGATATCGGCCAAAAACGTATTTGGGCTCCGAGGGCCATTTTCCGGGCCTTGCGGGCATTTCTCCATATATGAGATTTTGAGAGGTGAATGTAGCCATCAATACCTGCAAATTAAAAAAAAATGGCATCGGCCCGACCTATTTTCAAGGTTTGGCCTTGTTCTGGACTACCGTTACTGGACTATTAATGATGACTGATGTGTAGACTGATGTTATTGTTGATAATAAATACATCAATCAGCCACAGTCTAAACATCATTTAACATTAAACCGAGTTAAAGTGTTTGATACAACTCGCCCTAAAGGTTAGGTAATGGTAAATAAACATAAATCATACATAAATGAAACGTGAACTAATATAAAGTTCCTGAAAGTGGTAGCAGTTTAAAAATGAATCGTAGAATCGTTCCAACAATGCATAGGGTATGATGCTCATGGATTAATTCACGTATAGGTTCTCGAACGTTTGATTCGTACATAAATACGTTCACGAACGTTCACGTACTAATCAGAAGGTGTTCGTTGGAACAAACCTTTTCACAGCTGCTACATTTGACCGTTGAGTGAAAACACTCAACGATTTGACGTAAGTTCATATTATCTATGTTAAGTTCTGCTGCTTATTCAGTAGCTGTTTGTATCTTCTAACTCACCTTTCTTACAGAAGTTGAAGGTAGCAATGTTATCTCGTTCTTGTTCAAAATAATTGATTCATTAAGTTTTTTGCAGTGGCTGGTTAATTTTTTCGGCTTATTTGCTATAATAACAACAATTTTACAGTAATTTAATAACCCACAAATAAAAAGAATTCAATGAGCTAAATAAAATACAAAAATTCCAGAAACCAGCTGAGAAATGTAAAAATTTTATCTGATGAACAAATTTTAAACGCGGCAACAGTGTGCACTCTCGACAACTTATAAAATGGTATTAATGTTAAGCTGAGACTTGAATTTGATATTTAATTATCCAACTAATTATATTTCGTTTGAAGTTAATTACAAAATGTTCCATAAATATATATTTATGTTTTTTAATGACATTCGACAAATAAATTTCAATATCTATTGAGTTTAAAGCGGCAAAACATAGTGATTGACAGTGGATTGACAGCAGGAAACGAATAACATACAAAGGAGAACGTCTCTCTGTCACGTGGAAAACGGTTTTTATAATGGATGAACTATACACTCTGTTATATAAGATGCGATATAGGGATTCCTGTACAAAACTGTAAAACGCGAGCTAACTTTTTTACCAAATAGCGTTCATAAAAAATAAAACAGATTTGGAAAGGTCGTTGAAAAATAAGTTCAAATGCACTTTTAATTTTCTTAAATTCGCTCTGGTTTAATCACGTATCTATTTTTCATTAAACCAGAGCGAATTTAAAAAAATTAAAAGTGCATTTGAACTTATTTTTCAACGACCTTTCCATATCTGTTATTATTATTTATTAACGCTATTTGGTAAAAAAGGTAGCTCGCGTTTGACAGCTTTATACAGGAATCCCTATGTCGCATATAGCACTTTTTTATTTTTGACTTTAGAAACCGATCGAAGCGAACCAATAGAAAGTTTAAATCATTCACGAAGTTTTGTGTCACACGAAAAATAAACAGTTAATAAGTGAATATTGAATTTAAAATTTGTTCTCAATTATTTGCTCGCGAAAGTTGCTACCTTATTCAACCTATTAGTATAAATTTAATGTACGCTTATGAAAACCCAGTTTTGCAAGGCGTCTTCATTTTACAATCACTGTTGACTACATTTATCGAGAAAGGTTACACTGTAAATAATAATAATTACCCACATGTAATCAGGTGAAAAGTAACTGCCGCCACCACAATATCACGATTGCTTCAATGTAGATAATACTAGCAGATGATGCTATTTCGTAAGATATTAATAAAACATTATTAAAATTATAGACGAGTTAGGAAAGTTTGGTATAGTGGGATTAAATTTCAATGAATAACAAAACATTGGAATAAAATTAAGTAACAATTTTTAATATTCTAACTACTTCACCAAAAGAAGCTATTGTTTAGTAAATATACGAATTCTGAACAATCCAAAATCTCCCACCCGAAAAATATGTCAAGTCAACGGAATATTGTGAAACGTTCTTCACATGAAGTTTTTATAGAAGTGGAAGGAATAAGTTTTGAATAAATTTCGAGAAGAAAAGCTGATAGAGTGTTTCTATAGGTTGCAAATAGCAGCATCGGAGAAGATAGAAGCATTTCGACAAGTATCTTTAGGTAACAATTATAGTGAGTTTGTCAAAATCCTATTTCTATGAATACCTATTTTTTCTTGTAGAGAAAATAGATATTGAGAAGCGGATTTCATCATTTTTTTTAAATTGCCTCCTCTTTCAAGTAACTGATTAAAAAATATAGCATATCTTTTGAATCTTACCAATTAAAACAATTGCTCAATTACTGCTTCCTAGCGACCGATAAAACTACAGGAATGAAACTATGTGATATGATATTTTATTAGGCATTGAATTCCCTTTCAAATGATACTAAATTTGTCTATTTGTTCTATCACCTCTGGTCAAAAGTGATAGTTTGTCAACCACTAGTCAGGTGTTGACCTTGAGGTTAGGAAAAAATGGTCGCGTTCATTCCAACAAAGTTGATCAGGTAGCGATTTTTAGAGTGATCCATCAGATCGTAATTCTGCTGAACGTATTAATAAAACCATCGACTTATAATGTCAAATTTCAATTAATACAACTCAATTTTATTAGATATAGGTATACGACAATAATTATACACAGCTTGTTCAATTGAAACCCATCTTTGGTCAGGTTAGCCTTGGAAACAATTGTAATCATTCAACTGACGTTTTCCAACATTAGTAGTTTATGCAAACGTCACACTGATCTGTTTATTTCGTTTATATTTGACAGCGATTTTAAGTATTGTGACTTTGAAATGGCGTTTGTTGTTAACAATCCGTCCAAATGTGATAATGCTCGGTCTCATGTTGCCAACGTAGTGAAAGAAAATCTGCAACGAAAGCAGTGGAGGATATTAGAGCATCCACCCTATAGTCCCGATTTATCGCCTTGCGATTTTCACATCTTTGGGCCACTAAAAAAGGCGTTAAAAGGTAACCGTTTTCAGTCGGACGCAGAAGTACAAAACGCTGTGAAAGAATTCTTCCAGCAGCAGCCACAAGAATTCTATAAGCAGGGTATACATCGGTTGGTGAAACAGTGGGATGTGTTCCTCAATTGTAGTGGTAGTTATTTGTAACTGTGCTTGTCAATAAATTTTTCCTGGACCAAAGATGGGTTTCAATTGAACAAGCCTCGTAAAATAGATATTACTTCTAACCATTAGAAAATGGGAGTTAATCACAATAAATTGAGCTCACTTTAGAGCTTACTATGAAGATTTGAGCTTTCTGACACACTATACAATTTATTATTAAAATCATTAGTCACCTCCAGCTGTTCATTCATTTACACTGAAATACAAACTTAAACATCTCCAAACAAAAATATTTATATTATGTTTTTAACATATGACATAAATGACAGTTAATGCATCATCAATCGGTAGCGTGTAGCGTATTTTAATTCTTATTGAAAAAATGGCGACTGATGCCACAGCGATCAATCTGATCAG
>CAJUYH010008818.1:0-14795 GCA_910591685.1 Galerucella tenella
ATTCAGATATTTTTACTGACTTACCCCTCTCTCATATCCATGGCGGCGAAATACCGCTCGCTCATTCGCCATTCTTACTTAACTAATAATTCAAAAACTGCTGGATCGTTTATAACACCGAAATTCGGATTCTGGATGGTCACAAATATTGTCATACTACTTGACGGTCATTTTTTGCAAAACACGGTGTATGTGTGTGAAATGTAGCCTAAATATATTATTACTGTTCGTTGTCTAATACTGTGTATGGAACATCATCATATGTGCATTGTCATAATGTAAATAATGTGAAGTAACATAAAAATATATTTAATTATATGCGTATTGATATTTCTATTCTAAACCGTATACTTTCTACCCTATTTTCTATATTCTTCAGCGGTAGGGTACAAAAAAAATGAAAAAAAAAAAAAAAAAAAAAAACTAATGAATAAAAATTTATTTACTGTGTTAAAACGGCCAAGAATCATGAAATCGTGTTGCACGTGCAGGCAATCACCTAAAATATAGTGACTGCACCATTCAATTAGTATAGAAATATATGTATATATATTATTATTATTATTATTATTATTATTATACATATCACTATACACATATTATCGTGACTCAATACGTCTGAGTTAATTTAATATATTAATTTTGCGAGTGTTTTTTTTATTTGCCATCTAATCTATTTAAGCAATTTCGAATTTCTAAACATTCATTGTACAAGCAAACAAACATTATTTATGTATTTATATATATATATATATATACACTTATATATATATATATATATATATATATATATTGCATGAGGCGAACTCTTCTCATAATATTTTTTTTCCCAGAATTTTAATCGCAATGAATTAAAACTCCTAATGCAAATGTGGATAAATGATTGATTAAACTCTAAGAGAATTTCCAAACTTATATATATTATATTGAAAATTAGTTTAATAGAGAGATACAGCAATAGAAAGGAAAATAGATGAAGAGAGAGATAGGGAAGGGGAGTGAAAAAATATCGAAGAGAAGAGTGTGGACGAAGCACAAGCGATTATTTGTTATTCCCCAGTGTTGAAAAACAGAAAAAAATAAACATATGTTTGATAAGAAACACGAGGCAATATTGTGGCGTATATGTGCGTTATTAATTCTAATAGCTAGAATTCAGCGCTAGCCAGCATATTTATATATATTTATGCGAGTATCTATGCCACTAAATGCCGTGTATTTTTTAGAAAAAAAAAAATAAATAAAAATATATATATATAAATAAAATAAAGATATTGATTAATTTCTTTTTTTAGTTTTTGAGTAAATAAAAGATGTGTGAGTAGTAGCATGATATTCTATATTTGGCATGATGCAACATCTTACTTCTTTTTTCTTTTTCTTCCGTCCATAACCTCCCTGGAATTGCACAATAGGGAAAGAATTACACACATACAGACATAGAAAATATAGGAAAAAACGATGAATAAAAAAAAAATTAATATTTAAATAGTTGATCAAGTTTAAAAAAAAAATAATACAAGTAAAAAAAAAAAAAAAAAAAAAGCAATTCACTTCATTATTATATTTTATCCTGGTATAAAATGGAAATATATATGTATACATATTTTTTTTTGCTTATTTATTAAATGAATGGTTAAAATATGTATTTTATTTGTCAGTCTATTTTTCATCACGATGTGATGAGATGACTGAATAACTTTTCTATGGCTTTAAATTTGTAATGATGTGATAAGAAAAATTATTGGCATTGGCTCAAGTGTGTTTCAATTCGTTGATAAATACAAATAATATTTTATAAATGTCTGCACGTCTGTCTGTTTGTCTGTTTATCTGTCTGTTGACGTCTGTCTATTACCCAATACAAACCACTGTGTTCATAAAACAATCTTTTTTTTTTTTTTTTTTTTCGTTTTCAAATTTCATCTACATTCGATTTGTCATTTCATTTATACAATTTCTATGAAATTTTAAAGATACAAAATGAATAGTCGTTCATTTATCGTGATGAAAAATACAAGTTGCCACAAGTTTTATCTCTTTTAAATAATATCAATGACATTAATAATTTTATTATGACAGTTATAGGTATATTGCGAAAGAAATGGGAAGTATTAGAGAAGATACGAGATAGTAACAGGCACAGCATAAATGACACTGCATACAACGAGCTCTCGCACGCGATTGTTCATAATATAGTTTCCAGAAAAAACTAAAAAAATTAATAATAAAAAAAAAAGAATAAAAATACACAGGGAAACTCTGTGCATTGGCTTTCGCATTAATAATATAAAGTATATAGAGTTTATTAGTCCCACTGAATGCTACAACTAAATATTACATAATTCAAGCACACACCCAACACTGTTAATATATATATGTATATGTATAGCAGAAGATAGATAATGTTAACCACTTATAATGCGCGAAAACAAATTCCGTTATATCACAGGGAAAGAAAAAAAATTGAAAAAAAAAAGAGTGAAAGATAAATTGAAAAATAATGTGGAATTGAATCAAAGTCATATTATCTTATATAAATGATAATTAATTGTGCAAATAAATATTTATACTGCTATTGCTTTAATGTATATGTTCAACATAAATTGATTTATTTTAATTCAATTATCAATATTGTACTGTTTTTCTTCCTTTATTATTCATTATTTTGTGAAATGTAATCAATTAACGATAATTTACAGCTTCAAACTTTAAACACTTGTGCGCACAGAGAAATAGGCATTACGAATATAAAGGCGCGTTGCAATATTGAAACAAAAGCACTTTTATTTCGGTCACTTTTTTCTCGGCTTTTTTGTTATTATACAGCGTTAATAGCAGACGCGCATTAAACACACTTTAAAGCTTTCCCCCATTGACTTAATTTATATCTAATTATTTTCAACTGAAACGAATCACATCATTATAAAGCAAAGTCGGTTATATACACAATTGATTTCAAGCAAATTTTTGTAAAATTCATTTCCGATTGAGAATTAAATTTTTATTATTGAAATGATATCATTTTTATTTGAAATGTTGGCATCATACCTGACACAGTGATAGAGAAATAAAACAATTGGCTATGTATGAATAATTTTTTTTTTGCTCTTCACTTGCCAGATCTTCATTCTCCTCATTCACAAATTATTATGTAATTTTATTTCATATGTTTACATATTTCAGTAAAATTTATGGACTATTATTTTCATACCTCGTTTTGCGCTCTTTTTGCCTCAAGCTCCTTTTGTTTAGCAAGTTCTTCAGCAATTCGAGTCTCGATTGCAACCAGGGATTCCCGCGTGAACGGACGGAACAAACTTCGTTCTTCTGATATAGAGTCAGAATCTTCGGACATTGTCTACGCTGCGCACAACGAAGGCACCTTCCTGCAATAAGTTCATTCAAAATTTTACACGCTTTAATACTAAACGTTTGAAAAAAAAAAAATATATATCCATTACCGAAGAAAATGGTATTTATACAAGTTGAAAGGACCATAAATTTATTTATTTATTTTTTTTGGTTGATGGAACTAAAATAAATCATGGATATCTAGCTGTAGAGCGTTGATCAATCGATATTCAGTATTGCGATTTGCTATTACTCATTCAAGATCAACAGATGGATCAACATTAATTCATTTATACAAATTTCTTTTGTGAAAATTATTTTTCTCCAATATTTTTCGTGTTTAATACAACGACCATTTATTACCCATAGCTGCTTGCTATAACTGTAATTTATAGTCATAGATCGGTACACCAACACAAAATGAATCAAATTTTATGTTTGAGAATTTTGTTGGTGGAAAAAAGTATATTAACTCATTTATTGAATGATTGCATGTATCCAATTAATACCAAATAGTTTTGTGGGAAATAAATTAGCTTAATATTGGAGCAAAAAAAAATGTTGAGAAAAATAATTTTTTGAATAAAAATTCGTACAGAAATATTTTTCATAAAAAACAAACTTATTATTTTGAGAAAAAAAATTTTTTTTTTTTTTTCACGTAACGAATTTGAAATGAAAAAAACAAGACGAAATAGAAAAAAGCTGCTTAAAAGTGGACAGCACACATTATTACTTATCTATGTATCTATTTTGAGAATGAATATTGATTGAGCATTCATTATTTTCAATAAAAGGTAACTCAAAATAATTGAGAAAGCACGAGAAATTATATCAAAATAGCGAAATACATATTATATAATATTGATATTGTATTATATTGTATGAAACGAGAACTGAATCGTTTAATTTAGCAATATTAATTTTGGGATTTAGTGCATAAATAGTGACAATAATTCACAGAAATATTTCATGAAAAATATAATTAATACAATGTACTTTATAAATATTTAGAGTTGACTGTAAATTTTACTAATCCGATTGATAATATTATACTGAATTCTTTCCAATTGTAATTTATTTTGTAAATTTTTAGAATTAATTTTACTAAATTCACTCCATGTATAATATATTTGAATTAAACGAAAGAAAAAACCATAATTATTCACCACATTTATGGGTAATAATAAAAAATAGTTAAATGACATTTATAATAGATAATTTATGCATGTATATACAAAAGCAATCAATTACTACATTATAGAAAGACAGAAATGGATCTTTACGATTACCCATAATAATAATTTTCATTTTAAACTTGCAATACCTATCACATCAAATACTATATAAAATAATAATAATTCCCATCCATAGAAAAAAAAAGCGCAATAATTTTGTAAACTACATATTGAAAAGTGATTTAAACTGTCTCCCAACTGCCATTATTCCTACAATAATCATTTTTATTTACTTGTCTCACAATACTCAAAATAAAAATGATAAAAAGTTTAATATTAAATTTCCGAAAAAAAAAAAAAAAAAAATGGAAATAATAAATAAAAAAAAAACTACTTCTCTCGAATCATTTAATCAATATGGCACCTCAATAAACGAATATTTATTGTAGAACACCAAAAAAACCTTCTCTTCGGCTGTTCCGATGAGAAATTTCAGTAGAACAAACAATGTATAAATATAAAAAACGAATTGATTGAATACGAGAAGAAGAAAAATAAAAAGACAAACAACTGCTTAGGTCTTTACCTTGCGGTAGGTGCTAACAGTTCCTGAAATGACGGCTATATGACTTAGGTGTGGAATAATAAAATTGTCGATGGTAATAGTGTAACTGTAAGCGAGATATAGAAATGTCGATAGCAATTATGTGCTTCTTGAATTTGGAATGAGCTGTAGTGTACAAAGAAGTTTTGTAGGATCGGACGGATAAATGTGGCTGTTGCACCACTTTACTCCTCGTATTTTCACAATCAATTTTATCGCCCACCGCAACAACAATACTCCGTCGTCTTGTTTGATGCTTATCGCGTATAATGTTATGTCTGATACGTCTCCCGATATCCTTCGGTGAAATAGCGACGACCAATAGTGAACGCGCTGCGGCAGTGCGTGGTATGTTGGGACCAATCCAACGTGAACCAAGATTTTTCATGTCCGACCTGACGAAAAAAAACATATATATATATATATATATATATATATATTTTTTCAAACACCTACACATTAAAATAAACAAATAAATAGATGATTGCATTCACCACTTTCCAATGTATCCATAGATACTATTACTTTATTATGTTTTTATTTTTTTTCGTTTATTATTTATTATGACATACATACGTATACATGAAGCGACGAGTGTGCTCAATCTGCTAATGGAATTATCATAGATTGCACTTCAAAGCTATGCGCCTTTATCTAAAAAAAAAAAAGGCCAAAAAATAACATAGAAAAAATAAATCAATTTTAATCATTTTTTGAATTGAAAAGAAATCAAATTATAATAATGAATGAGAAAAGAACAAAAAAATATTTCTGTGATACGATTGCATCATAAATTGATAGAGGAAAATTTATATAAATAATTTATGTCTTGTAAAATCGAATTTTACTGATCAATAAGTGACAATGACATTTTGGGGTGATTTTAGCAGTACCTAATTTATTTGCGGTGATTAAAGTTGATGTATTATTCGACGAAAATGGTTTTACTATATTCGTTACATGTATTTTCTTTTCAATATGGATTTGGTCGTTTTGATTTGAGTCAGCAACTAACCGCGATCGGGCTATCGCGTGTCAATGGAAAGTAGGTGAACATAGACGTTATATACCAGTGAGTATAGTAGCAAAGTAGCTACAGTCATTCTGTAGTCAGACTGCCCGACGGCTTTGAGAGACTCATTGCGATTCCGTATGCCCTGTATGTGTGCGCACGTGTGTACGTGTATGTGTGTATATTTGTGTGTGTCGGAGTGTGTGGGCTGTTTGCAATATATCGATCGGCGACCACCAACTACTATGTTAACTCATATACATCCACTTTTATATATATATTTTTATCAATATATTTATAAATTGTATATACATAATTACATGTCGTGGTTGTTGTTGTTGTTGTTGTTGTTGTCATTGTTCCTATAAGTATATACTTAACTATATGAAGCAATAGACAATTGGAAAATATGCAAAAATAAAACAATAATAAATACGAAATGTTAGATTTATTATAATTTTTTTTTCCTCACAACTTCACTCTCGTTTTTTTTTTATATCAAAGACAAGTCCATTAAATATCAATGAATAAAACATGACATACGTTTAATTGTAAGAAATCATAAAATATTTTATATCAATTTTATTTCTTTTTCTTTATTTTTTTCTCATTTGATCATACTTATGAGAAAAAAAAATAGTAATAGCAAATAAATTAAAAAATAAACACACAATACAAATAAAAAAAAACTGACTAAACTGTATTTCATAGAATATATAAAATGTTATGGGAAAATAGTTGAGCATTCGTTTCGATAACGAAAGGAATAAAAAAGGAAAATTAATAAATATCATTCATAAAGAATGCAGAATGCAGAATGAGAATTGAGTAAAAAGCGAATGGGGCAAATTTCGCGCGCCATCTTGGAATAATATGCATGTATATATGTTATTAATATTATTATTATTAATATTATTATATAGATATATATCGTGGCGCCAGCGTCGCGATGTCTAGAGGGATGATTGTGTGCGGCAACGCGGGCCGGCGCCGCCGCGATGCCACCAGTGTGACGTCATGAATCAGGACGCGCGGACGTTCCAGAAAAATATTGTCATGACAACGTGCACAGAACCATTTATATATGTATATGATTGTGTACATGTGTGAATGATACCCTGGCATAGAAAGGTCACTTCTGAGAATTGACATATAAATTTCATTGAAACAACACACACTTTCAAGCGACACGCTACGTATTCCAATTAACCCATTATCATTTCAATTAATTAGTTCACCAATGTCATATATTTTTATCAATATAAATACAAGAATAGAGAAGAAAAAAAGATAATTAGAATGATAAAATAGGTTGTATGCTTTATTGTATATTGAAAGTGATTTTAATATCGATTAAATTTGAAATATTTTCACATATTTGCATTTTAAATTGGACAAATAAATCGTGGGGGAAGAAAAAAGATAAATACAAAAAAATTTATTCTATTGTCAGTTTCAATTTTTTGATTTTTTGATTTGTTTTTTTTTTTTTTTCGTTTTCAATACAATTTTTTGTTGATATTGTTGTCGCGTTTTTTTCAAGCAAAGAAAAGGAAAAAAAAAAAGAAAAAACTGTAATATGTTAAAATATTGATCGACAAACATATACATATATACAGATATTGACGTGAAAAAGCCGCAATGGAGAAACCAACAATTACAATCGATTGGTAAGACGGTGACGCGGTGAAATGGCGGCAGCGACAGTGAACAATAATAGCGTGTGTGACATCTACATATAAATAAATATATATATATATATAATATTGATAAAGAAAGAGATAAATGTGTGTATCCACCTTTGCGAGTCATCAAGGAATAACTTGAAAGATTCATCGGACCGACGGAAAAATGAAAAGGGACGAAGAGAAAAAAAAAAGAACAAAAATAAACATAAAATAAAAAGTTTCGGATGACGCCAGAGTGCTTATTCTTATATTCTTATTACTTTTTTCTGTCTGCCTGTCGTCATGTCAGTTCTAAACAAAAGTACTTTCATATATTAACACTCATTCTCTTTATATATAAACATATGTGTGTGTTTGCGTGTGTGCGTGTGCGTGTGTGTGTGTGTGTGTGTGTGTGGGTGTGCATGAGAGAGAAGGATCCCTGGGGCTACAGAACTCACTTGTGTCTTCAAGCACTCACAACTATTTCATTGTATTACTTAGATTATTTCATATACTATTAGAATTATCAACCACTAGACACACATATATACCATTATATAATTAAACATAATTATATTTTCTATCCAATGCATTGATTTAATTACATTGTTCATACAGTGATAATACAACGCTGTGTTTTATGTGACACAAAATATATTTCTTATGATATTCATCTTTATCATTATCTATTTCATCCTCTTATAATGATTGTATTTATTTTTTTTTTCTCCAACAAATTGTTGCTTTTATATCTTTGCATAACAAAAATATATAAATGTAATATTTGTATACATATATGTATATATATATATTGGAATTAATGAGGCATCACGTGATCGCCGGTGTATAGTTATCACTAAGTTTTATAGAAACATTATATTTACTTGTCCTCAATGTAAGGAAAATATATATGTATAAATACCGGTTTGACCTAGTTACTATCTCTATCCGCATGACCATTTCACCCTTTCGTTCTTTTCTCTTTCTTCCTATCTCTCCCTCTCTCTCTCTCTCTCTCATTCACTCCCGCACTCTCTCGCTTTCTTTCTCTTTGTTGTAATACGATCGTTTCATCACTGTCATATAGCGGCGAATGCAATTTATAAATTATTCAATAAAATTTCTCATCACTATTTAAAAAAAATTTCTTTTTTTTCATTGTCACAATTAATTCTACAGAAATATTGTATATATATATATATATATATATATACATATGTGTGTCTGTGTGTGTAGGGAGGGGGCTCTTTTGACGATATTAAATAGTGAATTAAAAATATCAACATGTAATAAAACAATTATAATAAATAGAAGATAGATTTAAAAAATTGAGATTGAAGAAATATCAAAGTGTAAATTAAAGATGAAAAAAACATGTAAAGTTATCATCAAGTATAGAGGGTATATGGGTCATTATATATGTATGGGGTATTTGATATTATATCAACCCGATTCGCTATGAAAACTTTTAATAATATTTCACCATAGTGAAGACAATATTCTCGTTATTTTTAGTTACAAATTTTTCCAATAGAATAATTTCTCTAATATCCATTCATATGTTTAAATTACCAATCAATTGATAATATCATGAGTATTGTGGTGAGTTTTATTAAAGAATTGTGTCACAATTCAATTAAATATTATCGTAATAAGTGTCTTCCATATATCATTACACAGACGGAAAAATTTATTAGCAGAACCGAACTAAAATGAAAACATTGATTGAAATACCAAGTACTATTTTTCAAATATCTGAGTTATCATGAAACATCCCATATATACAATTGTAATAATAATAAATACAAAATGAAGAAATTCAACATATAATGTAGATCAATTAAAATTGATACGGAGCAAATTCAATGTATCAAGATTGAAAAAGTGCGGAAAAAAAACATTATTATTTTTATTTAAGTATAAAAACGAGTATGGAATAAAATGCGCTTTCATTATAAATACACGCAAACCCAGTATGTACAGAGCACACAGTGGTGTAATGTTGGCTAAAACACATCGTTGGGTTGGAGTCGGGTGGAAAAATAAGAGGGAAAGAGAGAGAGAGAGAGAGAGAGCGATAAAAAAAAAATGACGATGAGGTGCGGCATAAAAGTGCGGAAATGAGACAGAATTAAAAAAAAAATCCGGCCTAACCAACGTGTGAGTGAGCGAGAAAAATAGTGTTGGGGTTATAGGCTCAAAGCATGCTGGCTGCTGATGCCGACCCCAATCCTATAGTTATACAATTTGTCGTGTACGGGGTCATGCGCGCGCCACCATTTCCCCTCTCTTTTCTCTATCTACACTTTGTTCGCACTCACTCGTAAGAATACGAAGCACGAATGGGTGTCTGTGCGCGGCCTACTGACCCCCTATTGCTTCGTTATACTCTCTCGTTACCATACCGAACATTCAAAACACAACACGTTGCCTGGAGTATCACGTAATTTTCTTTTTAACGATCCACACGAAACGCAACGCCGGAAAAAAAAGAAAAAAAATAATATTAACACTCATCATAATGATTATAATAATAATAAAAAATGAAGAATTGAATATACAATTGTAAAATAGTAGATATAAATTTATCAATGTATTGGTAGGCTTTTTTTTCTTTCGGTGAAATTTTGGTATTTTTGTTTTTATCGTTGGATTATATTGAAGGCGATTCGAACTCTATTTATTTGCTTTTATTTAAAGTAATTGAAGTATTGTAAGCAATTTCATTTGTAAATAATATATATTGAAAGAAAGGGTCGAAATAATAGAGAATCGAAAATATATATATATATGTGTGTGGGTATAGTTATTGAGCTTCTATAGGTTCAGGGACGGAATCGATAAATTCAATACCTCCGTAAATTTGTATATGGTCGTTACTAAGCTAGGTTGCATATATGCATACGTATGTATATCTATTTATCATATTATTGTGTGTCTGTAGTGGATTTTATAATAAGTCTTCATTATCAGATCCGCTGGATTTTTCTTTTATTAGAAAAAAAAAACAAATTAAATCAACAAGACATCATGAAAACATAATAACGTGTGTTGCATATCAAAGTCATTGATTTTGCATTTTATAACGGTGAATTTATTGAAATTTATGGTATATATGAAGAGAGACAATGTTGCAAAAACGTTACAAAAGGAATATATTAAAAAAGCACCGGATAATCATATCAAAATCTTAATGTTAAATATTATGTGATTTTGAGAAAAAAAAAAAAATCTGAAAAATTTTCTATTGATATCAATTGCTCATTTATTAAAAATATTGTAAAAATTTATTGGTATTATTATCATATTATTTTTTAGTATCCTTTCAATATAATTGCCTTCTGCTATTCTAAAAATATGTATTCGTGTTAAATTTTTTTTGCACAATTTGAAAAAGTTCGTTTTCATCAAATAAAATAAAATAGCCAAGTTTATTGTTTATGAAGAAAATTAAATAAAAGTCATTACTACAATTTTCAATAGTGATTGACATATAAAAAATACTAATTTGATGGCAGTTGAATGTTTTTAGAATTACAATTAAATGCATTTAACATAAATTTTATATGAAATATTGGCAAGGGAATTTGTGTTAGAAGTGAATAAATAAATTTTCATGAAAAATCCGATACCATTTTTCTTCATTTCTCAGCCTATCTTTCACATTTATTTATTAAAATCCAATTGACGATAAAAAAAACTATAGAATTTATTGCTTCTAGAGATTGCATATCACGATAAGGTTTAAGTGATAGAGTGCATACAAATTATATCAATAAAAACTATTGTCCATTAAATTAATTGATGAATCATTCCTATTTGATTTTTCTCCTTGTACAAATGTTGCACAGCGACTCATATATTTATTCGACAAAGTTAACTTTATGGATAGTTACAGCAGCCTACTGAAAGATTCATTGATTGACAAATAGAGAACTCGAAAAGAAAAAGGATGTGTCAATAGCAGATAAATTGGACCTAATTGATGGTTTATTTGTCGTAAATAAATGTATTGTCAGCTTTTGTGCCATTACAAATAATTTCTTTTCTATTTAGAACAATATTTAGAGCGTGAAATATGTCAAATTAAAATCAAGAAAATATATTATTGGAACACAATTAATTAATGAATTGTAGATGTACATGTTGGCTGTATATTCACTCCAATAACGTGACACTTTGTCCCATCATTTTTCCACTGTATCAATGGTATTTTGATTGAAAGAGAATTTCCCGTTAATTGGCAGATATTTCAAGCTGTCTGTACATTCACTTTAACTTTAAACAGTCAATTTATAGTGAATATAATGAGTGTTTGCCTTTAAACAAAAAAAAAAAAAGTATGTTAATAATTGTATTGCCATTGGTTTTCTTTGCTGTTCCAATCCATTATGATAAAACAAATAAAATTCGTTTGGAATAAATAAATAAAGGTGGATTTTGCATTCACAATGCATTACATTGCTCGTTTATCTGTTGATTGTCATTGTACTCGGCAAAATTCACCGCTATAAATATTCAAAAAGTGATTTGATAAGAGTTTGCAAACATAATTACAAATGCATAATATTTAAATGTTCTATACGGTTATTTTCTTTGATTTTGTCTTTTCAAATGTGTCGCGATGTATCTCGTTGAATGTACAATATAAATATTGATATTGCATAAATAATACAATTTATCTCGTTGCAAATCTCATACTAAAAATTCAATATAATAAAAAATTGTAGCAATAAATATTAATTAAAAAATTCCATTGAAACTTTGGATATTGCAGTAAAGTTATACTGACATTTTATAGGATTTTCTTTGAATTCTATTTTATATTGACAAGCACAACTTAATTGGAATTCAATCAAATTTCCATTGACATGCATACAAATACAATTAAGTATAGTTCATGTTAAATAGCACAACTGTCATAGTCAATTTTGTTACATGTATCAAATACATGACTGAATAATTCTTCTCTCTTGTACATTGTTTCTTGTTTTATTCAATAAAACTGTACAAACATTTTTATTTATTGACACGTATGTCCTCAATACACCTGTCTGGTCTGTCAACTGAAATTATTATTTACATTTATTGCTGTTGTATTATTTTAGTTAAACATGAGTATTGTGAGGTGATTGACAGGTTCATAAAGAAACGTCAGAATATACAGCAAACACTTCAACATACATATACATATATGTACATAAATATTTATCAAAAATATATCTATCCATTCAAGAATTCACATCATCATGATTTTCTACGCTCCAGCAATTCCATTGAAAAAAGAAATAAATGCCCTTTTATCCCCGTCAATAAAAAAAAAACCCCTCAACTTTTTCCACACTTTCAACAGCTATAAAAATAAAAAAAAATTTTTTATCGCTCAAATGCTCCAGCATGTAAGAAAAATTCATAAATACAATTGCCATAAAATTCATTTGAAACTAAATCATTAAGATTTTATTAAAATCACTAAAAAAAAAAAAAACAAAAGAAGGATTTTAGTTATGACATTTTTTACCTACACTTCATCCGTGCATAGATACCATCATCATGGCAATATAATAGTATATTACAGCATGTTCGACAGAGCGCGCGCAGCCTTGGCCTCTGTTGAAGCCAATCGTTTGTTCTAATAGACTCCTGGCATTTTTTCTCGATGAAGCATTAAAGCCCAAGGGCTTGATGCGGCTCATTGAAAGTTCACTATACAAGTCGAGCGAAACGTGACATAGGGAAATGTGCACAACAAAGATAGAGAGACTGAGAGAAGAAAGAGAGCATGAGAGAATGCGGAATCCAACCAAGACAAAAGACACACGTATAGAAGAATATAGGGAGAGTGTGTGTGTACAGTGTATATAGGCCAATGCACAATTGCTCGAAGGAGAAAATGAACGGCCGAGATCAGACACCGCGCCAGTGGATGCGGATGGCGCAGTAGTAGTCACACTCGTTCAATGACCAGCCCATGGGCTTCCCGGAACTCGACCTGCACTACTTTTGCCGGTTGTGTCGCACCAGTCACACGCACCTCCACTTTTTTTTATGTATTTTTTTTTTTTTCATTTATTTATTTATTTATGCAGCGGCACGAAATCACAGTGGTGCATTGAATATTTATATTTTTATTCTCTCACTGTTTCCTATACAAATATGCCTAAATATTGAGAATTATATAATCAATCATTGATTGATTGATAAACAAAAAATATAATTGATGGATAATTAATAGGTTTGATGCTGTCATTGCAATGTATACTAATGGATAGAGATTGTTTTTCCTATATGTTTGTTCATTGATTGATATGTGTATGTGTGTGTGTATGAGTATATATGTACACTGTGGTGACGATGAATATATTTTATAGCTGTATTGCAGACGATAATCAACTTATAATCTCTTTTGTATGATGGAGTGGAATATATCATTGACATTAATACGGGGATCATATGCATACACTGAGCCATTTTATAAAATAGATTGTGATAGCAAAGCGAAAAAAAAAAAAAAAAAAAAATACAACTGGATAAATAAATGAAGCTGGTGGAGTATAAAGACTATACTGTTTGAAATAGTATAATCTCTCAATATAAAAATTTATGATTATTATTATTATATTTATAAATTTTTTTTTCCAATGCAGATATTCAGTTTGTATATTGTCATGTTAAAATAATCATTCACACTCTATCAGTATTGACGTATTGCTGGTTGATCAATAGTACGCCTTATAAAATATATTTTTGTTATATTGACCAGTAATTCAACGGTAAAACAGTCATGCAGGAAGGTCAAAAGGTTGCGCCATTATTTTGAAATTTAAATTGAAATATCGATGATAAAAATGTTAAAGTTTATAAAATCACAAAGAATATGAATATGAAATATTATGAATTGTTACTTACGTTTTGTAAAGAGTTTCACTTATATTTCCATATGTATATGTAAATATATATATATATATATATATATA